>OX381706.1:86829393-87014085 GCA_947462335.1 Harmothoe impar
TTTGGACGAGGGTGGTGTGTCTCTGTTCACTACTCCTTCAGAACTGAATCAGGAAAGCTTTTGCCGCCCTCGTCCAACCGCTTATTGTTTATAATTCTTGTTCAGGCCAGACCAAAAAAAAGTTGATTAATGGATTTCGCGCACCTTCTTTTCGGAAATGGAAATTTTTCTCTTCTTTTGAAAAAAAATTGTCAACAGATTTCGCTCGCCTCATTTTTTTTGATTCCCTCAGGTCAACCAATTGATTTTTTTTTGTTTATGGGTTCCTCAACTTTCCTCAGAGGCTGGGTTGAAAAAAGAATTTGTTGCATGCTCCACTTTTCCATCTACAAGATCCATTGGCAAAAAAACAATTCTTCAAAAAATATATATAAATTTGCTCGCTCGCATCAATTTTTGAAAAGTGAAATCTATTGACCAACTGTTTTTTAGTGTGGCCTAAGACAATGTGTTGGTATGTAAACTATGTACAGAATAAAACATCAAATCCCGCACCATTCCGCTGTTACAGGAAATGTGGGTGTGGCCGGGACCAGTGGATGCACGAGGCTATCGGGGTGCGGGTGGGGCCTGCCCCGGTCTCCGTCTCCAAGTGGAGCCCCACGGACCACACCTCCCACATAGACCCCAACGCATTCGGCACCATTCACTTCCACGGCTTCGGACAGGAGGCGCAGAAATTTGCTCCGGTGAGTACCGAAGGTCTTTATCCTGTAAGAGTTGTATACAGTCTAGTTCTGGACAGCGGCCTATCTTGCCCATCTCTTACATCAACATGTTATGTAAGCTACACTGGGTTCCTGTACCTCTCCTTTTCTCAGTGTACTGGTCACCACAGACGCTCTGGGTGTTAGGTTTCATTTCCCCATTTTGGTCAATGGATTGACTGTCATGAGATATACTGTATAGTGCTTTGCTGCATGGTACCCTTTGTCAAAAAATGAACACACCGCAAAACTTAAACTCTAGACAAATGCTATTCCGATTTTCTTTTCATATAAGTCCCATTTTTTCCCAGAAGTTGGAGGTCGATTTATAGACGAGGTTTTGATGTAATAAAGTGAAAAATTGCTTTTTGAAATGTTTTCTTTAAGCCAATTTTTCTTTTCAAAGTAGGGGGTCAATTTATAGGTGAGGCAGTCTTATGACCAAGGTATACAAATGTACTGTAATGTCAGTACCTGATGTGAATGAGTCACTACCGTAAAACCCCGCCTTAGAAAAACAAATTTATTTGGGGATGTATTTTTCCTACATACAAGAATATTTCCCCAAAATTGGGGGTCGTCATGACAATTTTGATTTGGAAAAATATCTGTGAAATTAATTTTTAAAAAGTCAACCTACCTTTTGTTACTACCCGGTAGTACCTGCGAGTAAAAGCTTTAAAACAAATTTATTTGGGGATATATTTTTCCTACACACAAGCATTTTTCCCAAAAGTAGGAGGTCGTCATAGGGTTTTGACAATTTTGAAATGGAAAAAATATCTGTAAAATTAAAATTTAAAAAAATCAAGCTACGGTACCTTTTCTTACTATAGATCAATTCAGCAAGAAAGGGTGACATTTTCATAATAAAGTTGCGTTTACATTGGTTTTAGCAGTATCCTAATAACATTGTCTGTAAAGGCTACATTAGGTTTCTATTTCTTGGTAAAAATAGGATTAAACCGGCCCTACAAGTGGAAGTATTTTAAATCCACTGTGGTCAGTGTGGTCACAGTGGACCAAAATATAGTTCCGTGTTAGGTGATAAATATCTTTCAAATATTGTATATTAGAATGTAAGATTCTGAGGTTATTTCTGTATTTGTCAGTCTGACACTCTTCAGAACTGTTCCAAAACTCAATTGACAACTTTTCTGAAAAGTCACCCTTTCTTGCTACATTGGTCTTCAGTACCTGCGAGTAGATGAGTCGTTGCGGACGTCCAACGACTCGTTACGTAGCGTGTGGAAGCTGCTACGGGAGGTGTGGGACGTGCCCCCACCCAAGATGCTGGTGTCTGTCACCGGGGGCGCCAAGCGGTTCTTCATGAAGAACCGGCTCAAAAACAGCTTTAAACGAGGCCTCATCAACGTCGCTACCAGCTCAGGTAGGATTTACACTTATATTTACATTGACCTTTTTAAATTCTTACCCATTTTACTACCTTAAAACCTTGGTTATAAGTCAAATTTGAGAAAGAAGAAAATTCAGCTTGCAGTAAAAGTGTTTAAATTCACTATATTCTTACAATCCTTGCTTATAAGTTAATTGGGAGTTAAAATTTCAGCATATAACCATGCAGCATTTAAACATTGAATATTTTCTCAAAAATAATTTCTGGGAAAAAAAATCAAATAATCTAAATGAAAAATATTTTCTCAAAATAATTTCTTAAAAAAAAGATTAGATAACCTTTATGTGTGTGTTCCAGGTGCGTGGATCATAACGGGGGGGACGGGGACGGGGGTGATGCAGTTTGTGGGGGAGGCGGTGCGTGACCACCAACTCACCACGGGGGGCGCCAGCGGGCCGCCCGTGGTGGCACTCGGTATCGCCACCTGGGGGATCCTAGACAACAAACAGGCACTCATCTCAGAGGGGGTAAGTTTAGGATAAGTTTGAATACTTTCATAATTTTCCCTCAACTGTTTGTTGAGTTCAAGATTTATAATAAGTTAATGCCTCGTGAAGGCTCAGAATGATATATAAATAATGTATAGGATGTGTTTATAATATAGATTCACTAGAAATGTTTGGGAAAAGACATAATATAGACTAGCTCGAGGAGCTACAAAATATTACAGGATTACATAATAGTAATTGGGATGAACGCCAATGTTAATTCTGAAAAGCACGGCAATAAAACAAGGGGGGGAAAAGCCCAGCTGGAGATAGTGCAAAGCCCAATATGCAGCGTTACCAATTTCTCAGGATAGAAATAAATGAAATGTTAATTAACTAACATATGGCCCGATTCATCCCCTTGTGCGATGGGAACTACCGTAAAACCTCGCTTATAGGTCGATTTTTATTTGGGATTTCCTTTTGCTATAAGTCGATTTTTTACCTCAAAAGTCCAATTCGACTTATAAGTGAGGTTTTGAAAAAATATAAAGTTTTTAGGGGCCTAGAAATATTAATTCTAAATACTGTAAAATACACCTTTTTTCGAGGATTCTTCCCCCCAATAAGACTTGATTGTTTCTCTACAAGTAGGGGGTCGTCGTAATAGGGGCAGAATATCTTAAATAATACTCAATTTGGCCAGACAAAGGGTGCTCTAGGGGGGCCCGGGGTGGGGTCTAGCTCCCCAAAAATTCTCAAACTGCAATTCGACCTATAAGTGGGGTTTTCCAAAGATTCATTGTATTTTACTATAGGTCGATTTCTTTTCTCAAAATTGCAATTCGACCTATAAGTGAGGTCGACCTATAAGCGAGGTTTTACGGTAAGTATACAATTCCATTAAGCATCTGAATGACATAAAAAAAAACATTGCTCCCCTATTTCTTTACTACTGTAAATTCCCAATAGAACCAAACCTCTAGTGTGGGTTATTCTCAAACTCTAGGGGCGGGTAATACAAGGGTTTTTGAAAGTATAGAACAGTACTAAAATCGCATTTTTCTGCCCCCAAGTGCAGGTTTTATGATTCTCCCAAAGTCAGGGTGTGGGTTATACGGGAGGTGCGGGTTATACGGGAGGTGCGGGCTATACGGGAGGTGCGGGCTATACGGGAGGTGCGGGTTATACGGGAGGTGCGGGTTATACGGGAGGTGCGGGTTATATGAGGGGTGCGGGTTATACGCGAGGTGCGGGTTATACGCGAGGTGCGGGTTATACGCGAGGTGCGGGTTATATGAGGGGTGCGGGTTATACGGGAGGTGTGGGTTATACGGGAGGTGCGGGTTATACGGGAGACGCGGGTTATACGGGAGGCGCGGGTTATATGAGGGGTGCGGGCTATACGGGAGGTGCGGGTTATACGTGAGGTGCGGGTTATACGGGAGGTGCGGGTTATATGAGGGGTGCAGGCTATACGGGAGGTGCGGGTTATACGGGAGGTGCGGGTTATACGGGAGGTGCGGGTTATACGTGAGGTGCGGGTTATATGAGGGGTGCAGGCTATACGGGAGGTGCGGGCTATACGGGAGGTGCGGGTTATACGGGAGGTGCGGGTTATACGGGAGGTGCGGGTTATACGGGAGGTGCGGGTTATACGGGAGGCGCGGGTTATACGGGAGGCGCGGGTTATATGAGGGGTGTGGGTTATACGGGAGGTGCGGGTTATATGAGGGGTGTGGGTTATACGGGAGGTGCGGGTTATACGGGAGGTGCGGGTTATACGGGAGGTGCAGGTTATATGAGGGGTGCGGGTTATACGGGAGGTGCGGGTTATACGGGAGGTGCGGGTTATACGGGAGGTGCGGGCTATACGGGAGGTGCGGGCTATACGGGAGGTGCGGGTTATATGAGGGGTGTGGGTTATATGAGGGGTGCGGGTTATACGGGAGGTGCGGGTTATACGGGAGGTGCGGGTTATACGGGAGGTGCGGGTTATACGGGAGGTGCGGGTTATACGGGAGGTGCGGGTTATAAGGGAGGTGCGGGTTATACGGGAGGTGCGGGTTATACGGGAGGTGCGGGTTATACGGGAGGTGCGGGTTATACGGGAGGTGCGGGCTATACGGGAGGTGCGGGCTATACGCAAGGTGTGGGCTATACGCAAGGTGTGGGTTATACGCGAGCTGCGGGTTATACGCGAGGTGCGGGTTTAGAATTGTACCTTTTCAAGGAGTCTGCCAATACCTGACTAACATCTCTGCATGTGTCCTTTCCTTACATTATTAAATCATATATAAATTCCTTTACCCCGTCACACATTATTGACATTTAATATAAACCCTTTTACCCCACAGGAGGGTAACTTCCCGGCGCACTACTCCATCGAGCACCTCAGCAACAAGAAGGGCACTGCGCCGCTCGACCCCAACCACACCCACTTCCTGCTCGTGGATAACGGCACCCACCAGAAGTTTGGGGTGGAGATCCTCTTCAGGGCCGCCCTAGAAAGCTACATCTCCAACCGGCTGTGTGGGGTCTCTGAGCATCAAGGTAAGGATGTCATATGATATGTAGAATATATAGAGAGCTACAGCCGACTGTGTGGGGTCTCGGAGCATCAAGGTAAGGATGTCATATAATATGTAGAATATAGAGAGCTACAGCCGACTGTGTGGGGTCTCTGAGCATCAAGGTAAGGATGTCATGTAAATGTAGAATATAGAGAGAGCTACAACCGGCTCTGTGGGGTCTCCGAGCATCAAGGTAAGGATGTCATGTAATACATGTATGTAGAATATATATAGAGAGCTACACCCGGCTCTGTGGGGTCTCCGAGCATCAAGGTAAGGATGTCATATACATGTAGAATAAAGAGAGAGCTACAACCGGCTCTGTGGGGTCTCCGAGCATCAAGGTTAGTCTAAAGATGTCATATAGAGAGCTACAACCGGCTGTGTGGGGTCTCCGAGCATCAAGGTAAGGATGTCATGTAATATGTAGAATATAGAGAGAACTACAACCGGCTCTGTGGGGTCTCCGAGCATCAAGGTAAGGATGTCATGTAATATGTAGAATATATAGAGAGCTACAACCGGCCCTGTTACTCCCACTGGCGAGTTATACTGCAGGGCTACATTCATGCAAAGAATGCCTGACAAAAGTCAGGCCTTGTAAGAAGGATAGATTAATGCTATAAGGGCAAAAAAAAGACGGTTTGTTTCCGTCACCCGACCGACCCTATCAAAACAGGGCCAACCCTACGTTTTTTATGCAATTTTGAAGAAACTTTCTTATTTTTACCCTATTTTGGTAAATTTTAGGGTCTTCGGAGCGGCTGCATAGTACTTTCATGTTTAAAAAAAAAGTCCCAAAATAATCCGACCTACCGACCCTAGACTTTCATCCCATGTTACCTGAAACAAACCTCTTTTTTTGGCCTAAGGATAGAACAATGCTATAAAGACAAATGTTTCCCCATATAAAGGTGTCCACATCCCGGTGGTTCTGCTGTCGCTGTAACACCTTGTCCCGGTGTCTGTAGGTGTCTATATATGCTATAATGTAACACGTTCCCCCGTGTCTAGGTGTCCACACCTCGTTGGTGCCGTAACACCTTGTCCTGTTATAATGCTATAATGTAACACGTTCCCCCATGTCTAGGAGTGCACATCCCGGTGGTGTTGCTGGTGCTGGAGGGGGGCATCAACACGCTGGAGACGGTGTTCCAGGCGCTGGAGAAAAACACCCCCGTCGTCATCATCCAGGGGTCCGGGCGGGCCGCCGACTTCATCGCACTCGCCTACAAGGAGATACGCGGCTGGGAGTAAGTCTTTGCATTATTTTTTTGAAATACATGATTTACTATGCTTAAGCATGGGAAGGCTGTATTCAATGCCCCCCATTGAATACAATGTGGCCATATTCAATGGGCTGAGAAAGAGTTTTTCCTTCATTAAATGGCTTCAAATAAAAAAATATATACAAATGCCAACTACATTGATACCGCTCTGAAGTATTTCACTCGTGGGGGCTGGGGCAGTATCCCACTCAGCCTGCGGCCCCCACTTGTGAAATATGACAGAGATTGTATCAATGGGCGTTGGCATTTGTCTATTGATTTTCTGCTTTATTTTTTAGACCTACCATAAACCCCAACTTTAAGACTGATATTTCGGGTATTTTTTTCCCTTTAATTTTTTTTTCAATTTTGGGGAGTCATATTATAAGAGGCAGGGTAATAAATCATATGTTATAGCTGATGTGAAAAAAGCTGTATTCATGTAATATAATCCTGTGGGACCTTCCCCCCCCCCTCCTCTGACAGTGGGGACATAATTTTAAAGGTGGTGTTTATGGTATGTCATAGCTTTTGTTATAATGATTATAAATCCTTTAATGCCACATTTTTCAGTTTGTAGCTTTTATATTTAGATAAAAGCTGGTTTGTGAAATTACAGTCTGAAGCATGGCGAATGTTCGTAGACCTGCTTTCTTCGCGGAAGGTACACTCTGCTATATGCACGGCCATTTTCCCGAATCGGCAGCAACCTTCTCGCATTCCAAAAAACGATTCTGCTTAAATAAATAATATAGAGTGGTTCCCATTCCTACAGACAGTTGCCGGGCAATGAGAAGGCTCGCGGGGGGTAAGGTGTATGGAGTGCTGGTATGGTGTAGCATACAATGTGTGTGTGTGTCTTGGAACTCTAATATAACCAGGGCCTGACATTGGCGGATACAGGGGGGTGGCCCGACGGGCCTTGCCCCCCCCCCCCCCCCCCCAAAAAAAAAAAAAAAAAGAGAAAAATTCTGTCCTAAAATGCGTGAGAATGCACCATTTCAAATCTAAACCATCAAAATTTTCTTGGGGGACATCCCCCCAAAGTCCCTGTGTATGGCTGCTGCGCTTCACTCGCGGGAAGCAGACCGTTATTCCAGATTGGCCAGGTTTGGGCCCCTCCACCCCTGTAGACAATCCTCGATCCGCCACTGGCCTGGGTGTTGGTGACATTAACATACCTAAGGGAGTGGTTAATTTTTAACAACGGGGGGGGGGGGGGGGGGGGGAGGGAGGGGGTTGGTGGATTTTCGCGCGACAGCACGTAACATTTTCTGAACCCGCCCTAAAAAGGGGTTGAAACTTTTTGCCCCACCCCCCCTCTCCCATGGATAAATAATGACCACTCCCTCATGTCAGTGTGAATGATAAGAAGTGAGTGTGAGACCTATATAGAGGCCCTTGCCACATTTATCAACGGATCAACTCTGCATCTCCCTGCCCTCCACTCTCTTCTTGCTCCTCCCGGGGGGCGGGTCCAGGGGGGTCCTGGGGGTCCGGACCCAGAAAAAAAAAGATTTTTAAATTATATTGTAATCTGTTAACTTTCCAGTAATGTGGTGTTTAGTGGACCCCCCCCCCCTTTTCAAAATCCTGGGTCTGCCCCTGCCCCCTATATTCCAACCTCCCCCCACCCCTGTCTTATGTCCATGCCAGTACAGGTACTACTGTGTGGGTATGGGGTGTTGTTGATGACAGAGTGTTAACCTGATACTAACAGTGTGTGCCATTAATGCAGTGTTAACCCTATGCAGCATACCATTACTTAAACCTTTAAGGACTGATGTCGCTAAAAGATGACATTGGTCGGCATGATGCACCAATGCAGCCCTGGCGAGCAACTCGCTGGTGCTGCATTGGTGCATCATGCCGACCCTTTGGGAGTGTCGCCACTCCATAGGATCGACATGATGCTTGAATGCAGCACTGGCGAGTTACTCACCAGGGCTGCATTCATGCATCATGACGACCAAGGCATGATGCATGAATCCAGTGCTATTATTGTATCCCTAGTGTCATTGTGGTGACTAACAACTACCATCTTTTCATTTACAAGTTCATCATGGTAAGAGAGTTATACCACCTTAGAAGATGAGTTCAATTCTGTACTCTTAAACTATATTGCAGCTATGCATAAATTCAATAATTTAATTCTTTATTTATCCTGAATAGAAGTATCTCTTAACAAGTATCTTACTTTCAGCTCAGCCTTTCATACAAAGCATGTGTAATATTTACTTCTATTCTCACACTGTCTTAATGGAAACTAACATTAGTATCAGAGGATGCTAAAACCTGTGCCTCTACATGGGTATCCATATTTTGACCCTGTCGCCGTGTCGAATTTATCAAGTGGGCCGTGTCATTGGGTCGATTTTTATGAATATAAGAACTTAGAGAAAGATGTCTGCAGTTCGATTTTTTCTCTTTTATTTTTCTGTGTCCGTCGATTTTTTAAACGGCCTAAAACGGCCGTGTCACCGTGTCACCCATGTCGATTTTTACCCATGTAGAGGTACATAACCTGGTAAAACCTGGTCATTTTGATCTTGACCTCATGAAGTCTATTTCTCAGTCTTAAGCCTTCTCATAAGCCTGAGCTAACTAGGCTGATCTAAGTCATAACTGTTACAGCCTAGAGCAAGGACAAACTATCTGTTTTGTGTTTAAATGTTATAGCATTTTTAAAGTTGTGTGCAAATATTGAAACATTGTCTCTCTAGTGGACAAACTGCCGCTGAAGGTGTATGCCACCTGCAAAGTTGCTATCTTAATCCTAATTTACAAAAGATGTAATGAAACACCAACTTTAATAGACATGTTAGAGATAGCGCACATAAGGACCGGACATACCGTAGAACTTGTAAACGTATTTTATTTCGTGCCTAAGTAATTTTCACGAATTTCATGGAAATGAAGATTTATCCAGTACAGTTATACGACGACCAAATTCCAAAATTCTTGAATTCAAATAGATCTACCGTAAAACCCCTCCTATAAGACGACCCCACTTTTAAGACGACCCCCTATTTTGGAAAAGAATTCGTCTTGTAGAAAATACCTTTGAAAATCGTTTTCACTTTAATCTAATGTATAAAAACCCTACCTTTAAGACGACCGTCTAATTTCAGAGAAAAATCCGTCTTGTAGAAAAAATAAATCCCAAAATAAATCCGTCTTAAAGGCGGGGTTTTACGGTACATGCAAAATTTTATTTTTTAGGAAATTCACGAAAATTTATATAACGGAAATATCTACAATTACAGTATAACATACTCCCTGTAACCATGGTAACCTTGGTTTCCATAGTGACGAGTCCAAAGTGGCCCTGGACGAGGACCTGCAGAGGGCGCGGGCAGTCACCATGTTCGACTGGAAGGAGGGAGAGGAGGCTAAGGGGGTGGAGAAGGTGGTCGCCACCCTCAAAAAGATCCTCAGTTCCCAACATAGGGCCAAGGTAAGGGGCAGGTTTAGACCAAAATAAAAGGTTTGTTTCAGGTCACCAGACCGACCAAAACAGGGCCGACCCTACGTGTTTTTTTTATGCAATTTTAAGAAATTTTCGTATTTTTACCCTTTTTGGTAATTTTAGGGACTTCCGAGAGGCTGGGGAGTACTTTCACGTTAAGAAAAAAAAGTTTTAAAAAAAATCCATTTTACCTCTGCATTTCCAATTTGGTCTTCATAAATTAATGTCCATTTCATCAGTACATTACCAATCTTGCCATCACAGTGTCTATTTGATCTGTGCATTGCCAATTTGGTCATCATGATGTCCATCTGACCTGTGCAGTTCATATTTGGCATCAGTATACCAATGTGACCTGTGGGGGCATAAAAAATTAAGCCCCTTTTTAGCAAAAAAAGCCCGCACGTTACCGCGCCTTCCCCAAGGGGGGGCATGAAACGTTCCAAGCGCTCTCAAGGGGGGGGCGTAAAACAACAACCCCCCCCCTGTAATTAATAAATGAACACTCCCTAACCCTAGAACTGCAGCTTTCTGTGCTGAACATGCTGCTACAATGCTATAATACACACCCCATGTTGATGTTTCAGCTGACTGTGTTTCACATGGACGACGTCGACACAACCAAGGAAATAGACGAAGCCATCTTGTTTGCACTTTTGAAAGGTAAGACGCAACCTTCTATTAAAACATTAAAGATGGCATCTTGCCTCAAGGCTACATTTGGGGTCCTTGATGGCAGGACCCAATCTCCCATATCGATTTCAAGAAATGGCCATGTCGCCGTATCAATTTCAAGAAATGGCCATGTCACCGTATCGATTTCAAGAAATGGCCATGTCACCGTATCGATTTCAAGAAATGGCCATGTCACCGTATCGATTTCAAGAAATGGCCATGTCGCCGTATCAATTTCAAGTGCCCAGTGTCCCATGTCACTACCTAATTTTTACTCCTGTCCCATATCACTGAGCCCCAAAATGGTCCATGTCGCCGTATCGAATTTAGGGGTCTAGGGCCATTCATTTGTCATGAACCAAGAACATTCCTCTGAGTAATTCGCCAGCACTGGCCTAAATATTGAAATATGTCCCTAATATTGAACATTACTGTTATACTTTGACACTGGTTACCTTAATCTCAGAGACTCACCTTGGGCTGTAGATATGAGTAGAACCCTTAGAGTCCATGGTACATGTGTGTACAGCATCAGACTCAGGGAACAACTACCCTGGAGGCACACACATGTGCCTCAGGGTTGGACCTGTGGGGGTTACACACAGGCCCCCAGTGTCCAGCAGTGTCCTGTTACACCACAGGCATCCCCTGCCCTCCCTGATACGTACTACATTACCGGTACACTTCGTACACAGCTAAGAAGTCTGACGCCCAGCAGCAGCTGAACCTGGCGCTGGCCTGGAACCGCTGTGACGTGGCACGGCAGCAGATCTTTGACATCGAGAACAGGAGCAACTGGCAGGTAGGTACACTCCGATTTAAGGCCAAATAAAAAATAGGTTTGTTTCAGGTAACATGGGAAGAAACTCTAGGGTCGGTAGGTCGGATTTTTTCTTCTTTTTAAATTTTTTTACTTACCCTAAAATCGAACCAAAAAAGTCTAAAAATGGGAAGATTTTTTCTGCTTTTCACTCTTACTCTATCCTAAATCTCTTCTCTCCCTCTCTACTTTTTATCTTTCCTTCCTTCTATTCTCTCTTACTTACTTCCTTTACATTGTGTCCAGATTTAAAATCTAGACATAACTTGATTTGTTGCAAAACATATTTGTATTTACAAAGTATTTATTCTAAATTATGTATTGGGTATCACTTTCTAGGTGAAACTCTCTCACCCTTAACCAGCGCAATGTTTAACTCTCTATAATGGTGATGTGATCACCGAGGGAGTCATGCATTGAGCCCAAAGTGGGAGGGGAGTATTTTTCCGCAAAAAGATTTTTTGTAGAGGGAAATCTGTCCACTGGTTTTGTGTCAAATTCGGTCAAGCAAGGTAGCCCCCACACCTCGTCTGCAAGTCCGGACCTGCCCACCATAAATTATGTATTAGCAAACATTGTCTTAAAGCTGATTAAGGGGTAGTAGGGATGAACATGTTACATGATCATTCCTACATCCTATAATAGCGGCTACAAATTCCGCTTAACGCTCATACATTACTCAGATCATCAGAGAAATGCTGTGGAGTGCAGAAAACGATCTATCTACCTCAGGATAAAATAAAATGAATAATCAATCAATCAATCAATTTCAGACGTTGGACCTGAACAAGTCTATGCTGACGGCCCTGCTGCAGGACCGGACGGACTTTGTGCAGCTGTTTATGGATAACGGAGTAGACTTGGACAAGTTCCTCACCAAGAACACCCTCAGGAGACTCTACTCGGATGTAAGTAGGATACATGAAGTTGTTGGGCGCTATTCACCAATCGGCGCAGAATGCCAATATTGACATTCTGCGCAGCGCAATATCTAAACAGCACAAGATCCGAGCCGCGCAGATTGGAATAGAAATATCACTGTGGCTCTGAGCACCTGATTCATTTTTAACATTCTGAATCAAATTAACGCTAATGAGTGCCAATATAAGACTAGCTCCACAACATTTAGTATAGATTGTTCTCGCAAATATATTAATCAATGTGCGATTTCCAGTCTCTGAAGAATAAGTTCATTGAATTCTCGCAGACATTTGTATACCGCGCCAAGCAGATTGGCGTTCTGCGCCGATTGGTGAATAGTGCCCAACAAAGTTATAATACAAGAGGCTCTACTCGGATGTAAGTAGGATAGATAGAGTCCATGCGAAATCCATTGACCAACATTTATTTGGGTCTGGCCTTATATAAAAAATATCAAAAAAAATTAAGGTCATATACCAAAAAAAAGATTTGGTCTATGGATTTTACTTTTGAAAAAAAGTAAGATTGTTATTTTTATGATTTTTGTTTGTTTGTAATTATGCCCATTTATATAGTGAAAGTTGAACTGAGTTTAACAGATCTCACAATGAAATTATGTAAGCCATATGTTGAGTTAACTTGAACCTTTTGGATCACCAAAATTAGGAAATCCTGAATTTGGTGGAGAAATTTGGCTTTCATATCTTGGGAAGCTAATTAGCTAATAAGCAGGATCTGCTATGCATTCTGTAAAATAGCCATACTGCATCAATTTGAATTATGCTGCCTTTTATACAGGTTAGGCCTGCATTAGGCTGTTTAGTAACACTATACTCAATATTAACGGAAGGTGGTGAATGACCGGTGTATACCTTGTTTTATTTTTTTAAATATCTTTTTTTAAAGATTGTTTATTTACCCTTGTATCAATAGGCTTTACAAAATGGCGTGCCTGTATACGATAATACCAGACATTACGGTCTGGGAAAATACATTTCAAACATGAGAATAATCTCAATAGATAACACCTCAAGTGTTATCTGTGAAGTACTAGGCTAGATTTTTAACCTGAGTTAGTATGTCTGTGGTAGACTTATATATTATAAGAGCTAATCTCCTTAATTTTAAGAGAAATATTCATTCAAAATTTTCATATTTAGGTGGTGAACGACCGGACAGCAGGCATGGCGGCCCGACTACTGCGGCACCAGCTCCAGGAGGCACAGGTAACCAGTATTACCCTATACACAACGCACCGTGGGCGCCAACCACATCTGGGGTGAATGCCATCTGACGCCATCTTGGTTTTTAGGATAGGACTAATCATAATCGGTCCACTCGGCCATCGCAGAATAATGGTCACGGATATAACTTATAAGGGTGATAACCTGCAACCTACACAGTGAAATGTGGTGGAAAGTCCTATTTAAAATCCAAGATGGCATCAGGGCCATTTATCCAAGATGTTGTGTCATGTATATATTGCTGTATATCGGTAGTTAAACACTGTAACACTTGTACATCTTGTACATGCACTCTCTTCATTATAGATGTCTTCTAGTCTTTTTGCTGTAGATATTGCTTAATGTATTAGATGTACTGCACTTTTCTGATCTTTTGAATATACCTAAATTTTCCTTCCATAAAGTTTCTTTTTCTTCTTTTTTTGTGACCTATTGCTGTAAATGAACCACTTTGCTTGTGTCCGGAAGAAGAAAATGCTGAGTCATTTCTAGTGACTTTTACTGGTACAGCTCTGCACTATTCACACATTTCCCCCCAGATCCTGACAACTTTTAGTCATCAAGCTTGCCTTGAACATTCATTTTCTCACTTAAATTTAAGAATTTTCTCACTTTAATTGAGAATTTTCTCACTTAAATTAAGAACTTGACTATGGTAAAACTTGAGAATCAAACTCCATCATGACAAACACCCAGTGTCTATTTCCGTTGTTGACTTGAAGGCAGCGTTAGTCGTCGGTGAGAGGAGACTCAAGAAGCGCTGTAGAAACTCGGTATATCATTCTGGTTTATGCCTTATGTTCATTTGCTGGTTATTAAATGCGCCAGATATAACCATTTAAGGACGGCATAGAGCCTTAAGGTTTACGGCCATTTGTCGTCATGATTTGCACCGACAAGTCACTCACCAGTGCTGCCTTCATTGCCGAACCTTCGGGAGTGTATGAACCAAAAGGAGTCGGCATGATGCATGAATGAAGCACTGGCAAGTTACTCATCAGTGCTGCATCATGGTGACATTAAAGCACCACGCTATCCTTAGAGGGTTATATCTGCAAGATATGAAAAGCCATTGCTATATTGAAATACAAGTATCAGTCTATGACATACAACAAATGTCAAACGCTTGTTTGATGCATTCAGTGCTGCATGTAAAAATAATGATATATCCAAAGTGCTTATGCTTAAGACTTTATATCAGTTCAGAATCAAGTACAAAAAATTATAAAATTATATTGTCCTGGAGGACCACCAAGGAATATGAACAAAGAATGTGGCTCATATAATACTCTCATGTCTCAACAAACCTGACGAGTTGTTAAGTTGAATGTTGCGAACCTGACGTCTGTCTGTTTTGTATACAGTTGGCAGAATCAGACGGTTCTGACGATCTGTCTTTTAGCCCGCTACAACTTTTGGTATGTGCCCAAAGCTGGTGTTATTCACATATTGAATATAATATACCTGCAGCCTTAGGGTGCTCACTAACGGCCTGTACTCCTTATTACAGGACAAGCTGGGTTAGGCCGTTTTATTATAATAACTTGGATTACGGACCCGCCGATGGAAATTTTGGCCTTTTGGCTTCTCTTCTTTTTTACCCCTGCCCAATGGGAATTTTTCAGAATATGACCGCCCCCAAAAAAAGTACCGTATATGCTGACCAGTAAAATCTCAACATGGCCCTTCAATTTGGGGGATTTATTTTCATTTTATAGGCCAAAAAAGGTATTTTTCTTCTCTTTTTTTTGCCCCCCCCCCCCCGTCCATAACATTTTTGGCACCCTACTTACCCTGTAAAGAAGCTTTTTGTTTTTGGCCCCCGCCCCCAAAATATTTACTGTAAAAATCTGTAATCCAAGTTATCAAAAAGAAGTGGCCTTAATGACCTAACACATTCACAAAGACAATATGTCCCTGAACATACCCATGTGTGGTAACATCATGAAACAGTTGGAGAGCCCTCATAGCAATGCTCTCTACTACAGAGACTGGGAGAGCCCCTTTAATATTGCCCTAGACCCTATCTAAAAATTTGCAGATATTTTTGAAACCCTCCACCCCCAAATAACCCTCCAGATAGTAACATGGGAAATAAATGAGGCATGAGGGGTGTGGACTACCCATGCCTGTTTGTAAAATCCAAGTCAAAGAATATTCTTGTGTTTCTAAAACAATATTTGTTGGACACCTTGTTTAAATTTATATCTATGAGGCCTTGTACAGCACATGAAACCCATCAAAACATGACATTGGCGACGAGGATGGGATCAGTGAGTGGTGCATTTTTTAGTAAAGCACTTTTGACTTGTATAATAGCAGGCTGAATGCCTGAGACTGAATATGAATGAAATGTTGGACAAGAAACATTAATTGTGCGGTTCATACTTAATAGGGAGTGATAATTTATTGAACGGGGCGTAAAATGTTTGCGTCATTGCGTGAAAATTTACAACCACCTTCCTGTAAATAATAAATGACCACTCCCTTAGGTAAATATATAGATAGATTGATTTATAAATGTAGTTAAATATATAGATAGATTAATATATAGTTAAATGTAGCTAAATACATAGATAGATATATAATATATGTAGAGAGACAGCTGGTAAAGTATGATACATACCTTATATGCACTCTGTATGTGGTACCTGAATGTAGAGGTAGCTACTGACCGCATGTTTAACCCCGCCTCATGCCACAAGCATTGTTTGTCTCGTTCCTTGCATGTGTCGTCCCGTTGCCATGACTACAGCACCAGTTTTTCGGGTTTGTGTGCAATTCCAACTCGGATGAAGCGTCAAATGTAAGAATGTTTCCCACACTCAAACTTATTCAATTCATAATAATCAATTTTATTGCATTTATTCAAAAATTTATTTTGGGGAGTGTTCTCTAAATGAATACTAGGACCAACATATAATATTGGTACTACACATTATTATCATAATTAATAAAAAATAAATCAATTAAGAAACTAATGTACTAAGGTACTAAAATTGAACACCTAGTAAATTGATTAACCTATAAGACTATGGTCTAAGAAAAAAAATCCATAATGGTAACACAATATGTACACTGATAATCTATATTACCGTGTTTAAAAAAAAAAAATCTGCTTTACCTCAATAAGTATTCTCATCTTTTTTTCAACTTTGTAATTCATTTTAATTTATTTTGATTTTATTCATAATTAGAATCAATGAGTTATTGCTATACCCCCTTGTGGTACCTTGTTGTCGTGGTTACAGACGGGGCCCATGTCGTGTTTCCGGCGGGAACACTGGCGTCAGGACATGCCACAGCTGCTGCGGGTGGTGGGGCGCGTCATCAACTCACTCCTCGGGGAGCACAACGAGAATATCTACAAAGGTACCGTCTCAAACTGTGATGGGAAACCTCTCTGAGAGGCTGTAAACTTGTGTAAGGCCAGACCAAAAAAAATGTGAAAAAGAAATTGTCAATGGATTTCGCTCACTTCAATATTTCAAAATTGAAAATTTCTTTTTTTCATAATTGTTTTCTTCTTGTGATTCCCCCAGATCAACCAATTAATTCTTTTGTTATGGGTTCACTAAGAACTTTTGTCAGAGGCTGGGTAAATAGTCACTCGCTCCAATTTTCCACCTACAAAATCCATTGATAAAAAAAGATTCTTGAAAAAAAAAATTCCCTCGCTCACACCATTTGTTGAAAAGTGAATCAATCAACTTTTTTTTGGGTGTGGCCTAAGCTGACCCTACTTTGAGAGTAACTTATGAGCCGATTTTGGAGCAATTTAACAGCTTTAAACTATAGATATTGACAAAGGATAAACTGCTATAAGCCTACTCCTCACTTTGACAAAATTCTATAAGCCTAAATAGGCTTCAAATCACATGATTTGACTGACTCATCATAGGAGTAAAAGTTTTAACCTGCAGTTTAATATCTTTTATGTAATAACACTTACCTTAATCTAGGTGTGTTAGGTAGTGCAGCAGTAAATGCAATATTGATTTAGCAGTAAATATTAGTTAGTATGATAAAAGTATGTTTTAAAGATAAATTTGAAAATAGAAATGATAATACAAGTTTACTGTTATATGTTTCAGACTCGCGTTACATAGTGACGGTAGAGCAGCAGCAGCGGGAGTTGGAGGAGGCCGAGTCGGGGGCTGACAGTCAGGGACCCATCAAGGCACAGAAGGCGAAGCTGTCACAGGCCGCTGAGTCATCTTCCGGGGGTCTCCTCCCTGACCACCCCCTCCCCGCCTACATGCGGCTACACGCCTACCGCTCCATGTCTGAGGAGGGAAAAGGTAGCCTACAACTTAAATTTCTTCTTTTTTTAACATTATTTTTTTACATCCTGTGGATCTGATTATTCACTTTCAATAGCTCTGTTGAAATCAAATCCTTACTTTTTTCCTTGTCCTGTGACAATGGCTTCCAGCAAATCTATGGAAGCAACTGGATTAAAAGATAATAAAGAAGTAAGAGAAAAAGGTAGCAAGCTAAATCCATTAACAAAATTATTTTCAAAAATTAAAAAAGAAAAGAAATGGTGAAATCAGCATTTATATTTG
The DNA here is from genome assembly GCA_947462335.1 of Harmothoe impar. Classification (NCBI taxonomy): domain Eukaryota; kingdom Metazoa; phylum Annelida; class Polychaeta; order Phyllodocida; family Polynoidae; genus Harmothoe; species Harmothoe impar. Next base: position 86,847,484 of record OX381706.1, read on the forward strand.
GTGTGGTCTTTGAATGTCTGAGGAGGGAAAAGGTAGAGCACATGTTAAATATTCTCCTTTATTTTTAGCATTGTGCAGATCGAATCATTCACCCTTAGCTCTGTCGAAATCAAATCTTAATTTTTTTACTTGTCCTGTGACAATAGTTTCCAGCCAACCTATGGAAACTATTTTTTTTCGGGTTTGCCAGCCGCGCCAGCGGCCCGGGAACGTAGTGACCTGACGCCGCCTTTAGGCGGCGTCGGGCAAACCCTATTAATGTTTTCGTTTTCTCTGGTCGCCGCATGGGGCACTGTGACGTCACAAGACAGATTGCGATCACGAAAATAATCAGCATGGATAACAACAGCGGTATTGACACATAAGCATAGTAAAATAAATGCTGCTGGTAACAATATTTAGTGAGAACACCCCAAAGTTACCACTGACACGTAGCAGCAGTGTTTGACCAACGTTTTCCTTTTGACCGCACACCGCCATTTGGAAAAGCGACGTCATAGGGCCATTGCGCCGTGGGGGCAACTACAATGGGGAATCGTGCACTACATAATGATTATCGGGACGCATCACGTAGCTACCGCCGTTTCTATGGCGACCACTTGCGGTGCCACGAGGGAGAATCCCTCTACGTCGTCACTTGGTCTAAGGGTCAACATGCATGATGTGACTGTGAGTATTGTCTGTAATTTTCTGGCTGAAAGTCCGACTCTAAGTCTGCCTTTCAGACTTGTGAAAGTGCCGAGATCGCGGCCACGCAACAATCAAACATGTGAAAGTGCCGAGATCGCGGCCACCAGCGTGTTTGATGAGTATTGCTGCGTCGGCAGTCACCTCGTTTCCCGCGCTCCCCAGTGTGTGTGTGTGATGGGGGGGGGGGGGGGGGTGCATTGAAGATTAGGTCTAGGCCTAGGCCTACATTACCATTTTGGGGAACTGTTGGGGAACCCTTGCGACAATGTAGGCCCCTAAGTCGTACATCCTACTGGTTAGGCCTACCTAGACCCATAACTAGCATAATAAGGGAGTGTTCATTTATTAGATACATGGGGGGGGGGGGCGTAAAAATTTGTGACCCCTCCTGAGGGGGGGGGGGCGTAAAAAATGAAGCCCCTTTTAAGCAAAAAAGCCAGTGCGTTACTATAGTTGTACATAGTTCAAAGGGGAGGGGGGCGAATGCCTATGCACATGGGCCTACACCATTAATAAAAATTCACATAGGGCCTATCAATCATTCATTATGATGTAAAATACAGACCACGTCAGGACATTGTGTTGCGACATGGCGGATGCAAGAAAAATGTGGCTTTGACCACGGTCGGGTGCGCCAGCAAACCCGACCGTGGTCAAAGCCACATTTTTCTTGTTTAATGATAAAGAATTAAGAGAAAAAGAGGCAAGCTAAATCCATTGACCAATTTTTTTAAATTCTACAAACCAGCATTTTCATTTGGCGTGGCCATCAATGTATCCAGTTCACATGGTCCTAAAACTGCACGGTAACTCCTATATACAGAGATACACACCTAGTTAATATGTCAGGCGCGGAATAGGAACCAGCCCAATTCCGGAATTGCCCAGGTACAATTCCGAAACTGCGCAGGGCAATTCCAGAATTGCTCCCTACTTACATTGGGCAGTTTAAGAATTCCTAGCTAATCTACACATATAACACTAGATACATTTTCAATGTTGTTTGGGAATGCTGTGCTACACCTTGGAGGTGTGAGAACATTCAGTAGAAGGTCCCCAATCATCCCACACCTCACTGTAGGTGTGAATTAGGTGTGGTAGTAATCCCTCTGATAAAACAATGTTAGTTCAGCTGCTTGTAACCCAACAAAGAGCTAATTAATACTGTGCCATGTCTTTGTAAATACTTTTCTTTACCCTACCTTTCTGTTTGTGCAATGCACTAACTTATTTTATAAGACTTGTTATTGAGATGTTAAAGTTCCGATATTGCGCAAATTCCGATATTGTGCATGACAAATATAAGTTCATGATACTAACTTTGACTCGTTACCTTGTAGAAGTGGCAGATGATGAGGACTTTGTCATCCCGGAGAGGGACCTGTTCCTGTGGGCCATCCTCCTCAACCGGCAGGAGCTCGCGCACCTCTTCTGGAGGGCCGGCCAGGACCACATAGGTACCACTCAAACGGCTATACACCATTTTGCCTAAGGGAGTGGTCATTTTTTAACAACAGGGGGGGTTGGTGGATTTTCGCGCGAGCAGGTCCAAATTTTTTTTGGTCCTCCCCACGGGAGGGGTCAACATTTTTTCGGTCCCCCCTGAGGCAGGCTGAAATTGAGCGTGGCCGACCCCTTTGAGCTATAGTAACGCACAGGCTTTTCCACTAAAAAGGGGTTCAATTTCTTTGGTTCCCACCTCAAGAGGGTTCCCACCTCAAGAGGGTCCCCCCTTCAAGGGGTGCAAATTGCTTGCCAGTACAGCATAAATACATAATTATGTACGACCATTCAGGCACCAGGATGACAAATATGTAGTAAAGATTAAAGCACTATGCTACCCATGCAGGGTTAAAGACCCCATGTTAATAACACACCTTGCATATTGCCACCCCTGTGGTCAGTGTAATAGTTCCTGATTCTCCCTGTAGGTGGAGCGCTGGCAGCAAGCTCCATTCTCTCGTCACTTGGTAAACAAGCAGAAGACGAGGAGGAGATTGAACTCGCACAAAACCTCTTCAAAAACTCAGCGTAAGTATTTTGACTTTTGTTTAAACTACCTCAGACTCTTAGACTTAATGTCTGGAGGGCCTAGAGAAGGGTAATTCGATATCAGTCTGTTGATAGGGAGTCAAAGAAACCTATGTAGCTAATCAATAGGTATTAAGAATGGCTGTTGCTAAGCAACCGTTCAACCTAACAACAAACCAATTACACCAATGGATTCCCAGGGATCAATTTAGGGGGGATAGGTATGGTTCAATTTCTTCTGGGGACAGTATTATAGCTATGGTAGATGAAATAGAGATTATTAAGGTAGCCATCTTGGATTGTCTGTTTAATGTTTAATGTACCCTGATTCAGTGAGTGGGAGGAGATGGCGGTCGGGGTGCTCACCGAGTGTTACCAGGCAGACAAGGAGATGTCACATGACCTCCTAGTGCGGGAATGTCCCACCTGGGGGCACTCCACGCTGTTTGTAATGGCCGACTCGGCTGAGATGATGGACTTCATGGGACACTCGTGCTGCCAGACCAAACTCAACCGCATCTGGAAGGGCAAGATGGCGCTGCACACCTCTATGTGGAAGGTAAGAAGAGATTTCTTTTTCAAATAAAAAAGAGAAATAGGCCATGAACGCATTTTTCAAAGAACCAAAGAACCACCCACCCCCGGCATTGATTGACAAAGACTCGGGCGAGCATGTGGAAGACAATGCTGAGTATATAAATCATTTTTTTAGCACAATTGGTGAAACTTTATTCAAAGCAAAAGGTATAACTTGTGAACCCTTCTATGATCCTGACGAGGATAATTACAATGAAAAGGACAACACAATACCAGATATAAACAGGTCTACTCTGTTAGTCCTAGCAAAAGAAATAGATGTTACCAAACCCTCGGACATTCAGCATATCAGCGCTACAGTGGTTAAAGATGCTATGTTACTCGCACCAGATATTTTTGTCCACATTATGCAATTTTCCTTGATGTCAGCCTCCCTTCCTGAAGACTGGACTAAATCTATCATTTCCCCCTTACCAAAAGCCGGTAATTTACAAAATGTTTCTAATTGGCGCCCAATTTCTATTTTACCAATTCCAAGCAAAATACTCGAGAAGTTTATTCAAATACACCTACATAATTTCTTAGAAGACCAAAAGTATTTATCTGTTGGCCAATATGGTTTCAGGAAGGGATACAGTACCGCAGAAGCGATTTATGATTTCACCAATGATCTTTATACGGCTAGGAACTCACATAAATATATAGTCTCAGTATTTATTGATGTGAGAAAAGCGTTTGACTGTGTTAGCCACACGCTGCTCTTACACCAGTTATCAGCTGCTAAAATAAATAGAACAACGCTTTTATGGTTCCACGCGTATTTAAATAATAGAAAACAATGTACCAAGGTTGACAACAACCTTTCCTCAGTTAGATCTGTTGAATATGGTGTTCCTCAGGGATCTGTATTAGGTCCAACTCTCTTCATTTTCTTCATAAATTGTATTCTCTCCTCTTCCAGACATTGTATGATGAAGTTATACGCTGATGATATAGTACTATATACCTCCTCCAGTTATCCTGCAGTAGCCCTAAGAAACCTACAGCAAGACATAAATATTCTAAACGAAAAATGTGATGAATTAGGTTTAACAATCAATCACGATAAAACCAAAATGGTTTGGTATTGTGCCTCACATAATTATAAATACTGTACAGGTAGAACTCTCTATATTGGTAACAAAGTAATAAAGGAGTTAAACTCTTTCACATATCTTGGAGCACAAATAGACTCAGATCTTAGCATGAGTAAGTTCATCAACAGTAAGGTTCATACTACAGATTTCATTAGTTTCAAGTTTGGCAGGCTGAGGTATTTATTAGCAGAACTAGATGCCATTTGTCTATTCAAACATGCTATAATGCCTCATTTTGATTACTGTGCCTTTTTAACGGATTGCAGCACAGTAGATAACATGAAGAGGCTACAGGTGGTACAGAATAGAATGTTAAGGTGTATCAGGCGAGTAAGGGTCTGGGAAGACTCTGTAGAAAATCTCCATAACATATGTGAAATTCCATTACAAAATTCTAGGAGAAAAGAAATGCTTATGTCCCTTATCTACAGTAAAACCCAAAAAAGTCCACCTCCCATTAGGCAAAATATTAGGACAAGACAAGATAATAAATTAAACTACAGAGTTCCCTTCCCTCGCACAACCAAGTTCAAAAAGAGTCCATTGTACAGAGGTCTGCATTTGTGGAACTCTTTAGACAAAGATGTCCAACGGGCAAAATCCAAAGTAAACTTCAAAGCAAAAATAAAGAAACTGTTCAATACAAACATGAAAGGTAAAAGGGAAATAGCTCTTAATGACAGGAACCCTAGAAGAGGAAGGCGTGTAATTAGGGGCAACAATGCCTATAATGCCAACAATGCCTGAAGAGGCAGGAACTTGAACAGGATTTAAGGACTACACCTGAAGAGGTCTGTCTCTTACATTCTATCACCTGATGAGGTGACAAAACAACAAATGATCATGAACCCTGGAATTTTTTTTATTGATGTTAGAGATAGAATAGAAATAGGGGGGATTTTATTATTAGTTCTTCACTCATATGTAAAATATCATCAACAAGTAAATATGTAAACATGTTAATTTGTTAATAGACTGCTAATTGCAGCGAAATAATTCTTAGGCACTAGGATCCAACATTCTATACTCATGCAATTAGACACTTAAGTTATATACTTACAAACCACTGTTTTACAACTACCTTTAAGTGTCGCTCATTCCTCTGAGTATCCTCGGATCCAATCTGTACGGGACAAAATTATGAGATGGAAAAACATATGTGAATAAAAGCTTATGACGTCATTCATAAAAAAAAAAAAAAAAAAATGCCAACGCCTGTTGTATTTCAGAAGTGGGGGCTGGAGCATTATCCCAAGAAGCCGCAGGTTGAGTGGGATGCGCCCTAGCACCCACGAGTGAAATGCATCAGAGCGGTATCAATGGGCATTGGCATTTGTGTTTATTTTTTTATTTGAAGCCATTTAATGAAGGAAAAACAATTTTTTTTTAGCTCATTGAATACGGCCACGTTGTATTCAATGGGGGCATCGAATACGGCCTTCCAGTGCTTAAGCATAGGAGATCTTGTATTTCCAAAAAATAAAAATCAGTTTCCTTCACTCGCTCTTTTTATATTGAAAGAAAGAGAAGAAGTCCATATATGTTTGCTGTGTGTAGTAAATTAGAGCACCATGCAGCCAATGACATACTTGATACTAGAATATTTGGAATTATACTGTAGAAAAGTATGGAAACTTACCGCAAAACCTCGCTTATAGGTCGATCTTTATTTGGGATTTCCTTTTGCTATAAGTCGAATTTTCCCCTCAAAAGTCCAATTCGACTTATAAGTGAGGTTTTGAAAAAATAAAAAGTTTTTAGGGGCCTAAAAATATCAATTCTAAATACTGTAAAATACACCTTTTTTCGGGGATTCTTTCCCCCAATAAGACCTACTTGTTTCTCTACAAGTAGGGGGTCGTCGTAATAAGGGCAGAATATCATAAATAATACTCAATTTGGCCAGAAGAAAGGGTGCTTTAGGGGGGTCTGGGGTGGGGACTAGCCCCTTAAAAAATTCTCAAACTCCAATTCGACCTATAAGTGGGGTTTTCCAAAAGTTCATTGTATTTTGGTATAGGGCGATTTTTTTCCTCAAAATTGCAATTCGACCTATAAATGAGGTCGACCTAGAAGCGAGGTTTTACGGTAGTCATTAATTTGACTGTTTCCTAAGGCCTTACTAATCATTTCCACGTGAATTATACAACACATGGTATTGCAATGGAATGAAACGAATAGAATCTGTTTTATAACGTTTTCTAGTGGGGGCCAAAGTAGAGGGCCAGGGGGACCCCAAGACCCCAAAAGTCACATTCGGCTTATAGGTGGGGGTCCTCCTGAATGTCAATATGATTTTGTCATACAAGGAATCCCCTTAGTTGGGAGATCCCTTTAATATGATATTAGGTAAGTTGACTAAGTCTTGTGGTCTTGTAGTATAGTTGGTATTTATTACAAGTTGACAGCAACAGTACAGTAAGTACAAGTAGGTTCCACTCAGTTACACCTATCCACACAATAATATAGGTCTTGGTAAATATACCTAATAACCCTGAGGTTAGTACTGGACTAGAGCCAAGGGGGTCCTACACCATGTCTGATAGTTGGGCCTAGTAGGGCATAGCCTATAGCCTTGTTCTCAGTCAGTGGAGAGGTCCTTGCTCTGTGGTGTCCAAGTGTAGAGTGAGGATGGAGATGCCCAGTGCTGGGACCTGACCCTATTTAAGGGGGCCAGGCTACCAGCATGGCATCTTGAGTGTTAGTGTCAGTTGACAGTGGTTGGAGGGCTGTAACAGTCAGAGAGACAGTCACACAATACCCCTCCATAGTTTGTCTACCCCTGTTAGTGTACATCAAAGGGGTGACCCTTATGCTGGTCTGTGGGAAACAATGTGCGGGATGAGCGTCGCCTGGCGGCGGCGGGAGTGCCGACTGGAGCGCCGCCTATGCGGGCCGGCGCGCGCCTGCGTGTGCCGGCGGCGGGAGTAGCGTCTCCCGCCGTCGGCTTGAACACGCGGGCGCCCGCAGCGCCGGGCTCGCCGGGCTCGCCGGTCATACCTGACAGGTGCCTCCCCCTCGGGAAAAAGGACAACTCTCCGTCAGTTGTCATTCCATCTAAAAATTTGGGGTGAATTTTGGAATTTTATCCACAATTTTTGGTGGCAAATAGAATTTACCTTTTGTTTTTGATTTTTTTTTTTTTTTGTAGTGAAGTACACTTTTTTGTAATATAGATGATGTGAGAGTATGTAAATACCAAAGGTCTGGGGAGAATTTTGGTTTTGTGCTTGGCTAGTCATCTACATTATATACAGTGTAACTTAACTATAAGGTATGTAAACCTTCTTTGTACCAATTTGGTACTTTCTTAATCACATATTATACAGTGTAGTAATACATTGTGTCTTTATCTGACACTTTTCAAATCATTGTTTGAATTTATATACACAGCATGGTACATCTTTGTCTTAATTTCTAAAACATGATGAAAAATGTGTTATCAAGTAATAGGCTGTCTTTGGTGAAATAGGTGCTTTGTGGAACTGAGTGGATTTTGATATATCAATGTTCACATGTGAATACAAATATACAGAGTATAATGCAAATTATGCAAAATCTTATGATAATCTTTTACAAACTTTTTTTGTTTGCTACCAAAAAACCAAGGCCACTTTTATATAAAAGTAGGCCAACCGGCTTGAAGTTTGTTTTCTTATTTCTAGATAGCGCTTATCTTTGGATTTGCGTGATATAGCCATCAGTAATGTACATTTTATGCATAGTTATGTGCTTGTCCGGTGGCGGATAAGTGTTCATAATTGTGTCATCTGACATTTTGCATTACTTAAGTTTGTAAGTTTGTATGTACAAATACAGTCCTTTTTATGCAGATATTTTGTCCTTATCCGGTGGAGGGTAAGTGTTCATAATGTCATAAAAATGACTCGGTATCTTGTTTCTGCAATGATAGTTGAATCTTACAAGATTCTTGGTGTTGGCAATTTGCAACTTGTGGATCTACACTTTGATCAGAAATGTCTTTGCAGTGGGCCGCTGCTGTGAGATTTAAGTCTTTTGTGTAGTATCCTAGGGTTAGTCAGCGGACTATCTCCCTTTTTGCTTCATGTTTTTCTGTAAATAGTCTTACATAATACAAAGGTATACAGTGTAAAATACAGTGCAAATACAGTGTTATATACAAACATGTTTGATTAGCAATTTAGATTGTAATAATACAATTTTATACATATAAATGCATGTTTGAGCAAGTTTGACATGGTTAAGAGTACGCAATTGTTTTTGTAAAACTTCAATTTTTTCAAAAATTGGCTGTTTCATTTTGGGATACCTTAAAATTGATTCCCTGATACTACTGACACACACTGAGACCCTGCTTTGACCTTGGGATTGTGAGAGTTTGAAAATTTTGCACCTTGAGCAGATTTTTGAGTGGCACCTTGAGGCTATTGTGTCATGCGGCGCAAGATGCGTCGTGTGCCGCGGTGACACCGGTGGTTGACACCTTTTGGTGAGCAGATCATGTGCCTTCTCATGGACTTGTCACCTGAAGTGAGGGGATCACTTCAGAGGGTGAACAGTGTCATTTGGGGGTGGGGAGGGGTTATAAGGGCTGTGTAGACCACAGTAGGATCACTTATTCCTTGAGTACCCTTGAGATAACACAGTATGGCGCATATGGCAATTTTGGAGGATGAGTTGGAGGCTGTACCTGAGGTACTTGCATATCTCCCTGAGGCCTGGCTGCAGGGTGACATGCAGGCCTTAGACCTGTGGTTAGGTGATCAAAACACCTTGGAGGGGCTGACTCCTGGTACTCCTTTTAGGAGTATTTTGAGTCGGTATGACTCAGTAAGGACGCGGTGGTTGCATAAAGTCCGGCACGACATTGCCAGTTTTGGTGATGTTTTGGTGTGCCGTCATCACGGCTGGTACTTCCTTGGTGCTGGCGGGATTTCCATGCGCAGGGCGGCATCTCTGGAGCTGTTGGCTCAGGCCCTACGTGATCTGGATGGATATGACCCGCGACTGCTTTTCACCAGAAATGATGGGGTCATCTGGGACTTCCTATTGGCTGTCGGCCTATGTGCTTACACGGTGACAGGTGATGCTGCAGACAGCGCTGAGCATGCTTTGTCTACTTTGGAGGCGCGTTTTGTCCAGTGGAGGGAGGAGAACGAGTGGCTCTTCAGAGAAGATACGTGGATTGGATCTCCTGCCGCTGCCGAGTTGGCCGAGTCCTGGGAGGCCTTGGGATGGGGGGACTATAACAACTAGTGGGTGGCATCTATAAATGTCAATATAAACGGTCCTTTTCAGGGCCAACCAACTTTTCACAAAAGTTTTGGTCAATCTCACTCCTGTATAATTGTGTTATTCTTCCCCATGTACTTTCTCACTAGTTACAGCTGTAGGTGGTTGGGTGAGTATGGTGAGTACATTTTTGAATGTATTGGTGCTCTCTCTTTGGTCGTCAATTATGATGTTTTCCAGCTTTGACTCATGGGTATCCATGGTAACGGGCTGGGGTGAAATGTCATTTTGTAGTAACATGGCAAAATCTAGATTGGGTTCCCTGAGCGCTGGTATTATGCTGAACCTGGCACGCCATGGTAGATTGATAGTTTCTGGCAGTAAATATGCGGTCTCTCCTTTCTTAGTAGTAATTACTACTGGTCCATTCCATTCAAATACTAGTCTTGGGAGAGGGTACATTTTGATAATCATATCTCTGTATGTTGGGGCTGAAGCTTTTATAATTGTATCAAACTCATGTGGCACTGGACGCAAGGGGAAGGAGAAGTTGGTGTCTCCTTTGTAGACTTTTAGTACTACTGTGGGATTTGTCCTCTTAGTGACTTTTCCCTTTCCACAGTGCTTGGTTGCCATACTCTTTAGATATTTGGTCAGCCTGTAGGCTGAGTAAATGGTGAGTGTGAATAGTATGGCTATGATAAGGGTATGGGTCTCATGGATAGTTAGAATAGGGGTGGGGCCCTGTTCTATTTGTGCCGTGGTGGTGTCCTTCTTGTATAGGGTTTCGAAGACTTTCTCCATAGGCTTCTCTGTGACAAATCTATATGCTTTTGCAGTAGGCATATAAGCTAGTAGTGTGGATCCTCTGTGCATTTTGAATAGGGTGTAGGTGGCCAAAATTGTAGCTATAACCGAAAGTATCATTGGTATGATAGATGCTGCTGGATGCCGTGCAAATTTGTATAGATAGGACTCTATTAGTCTATTTTCCAGTGGCTTAGCCAGGCTGGAGGCATCATCTAGCAGGGTTTTTGCGAATGGGTTTAGGTCTAGTAATGTTGATTCATCAATATTACTTGATTTTCTTAACATATCCAGTGTCCTGGATAGGTTGACCTTTGGAAAAGGTGGCAGATTTGCCTTGGAGTCTGGTCCAATTTCTTTGATTTCATTTAGAGCCGCGAGAAAAGGTAGGTTTATAGTCTCTAAAGCATAGTGAAATGAAATTGTAGTGTTGCATGGCAACCTAGAATTTGGTAGTGAATAGTGATCTATATTCACTGTACATAGGCATGGTACACCTATGATTGAGTGTGATGGTGCTTTGTGAGTAGTAGCTGGTTTCCCATGACACGTAACTGTGTAGGTGGGAGAATTTGTGGTCACTAGATATTCATCTTGTGAAATGGCTACAGCGTGTGAGATAGGTCTCTTCAAGGGTGAGATAGTAAATTGGCACATTTCCTTGACTTGCTGAGCTTGGTTCAAATAAATTGCTACTGTGCATGTAGGTACATGTCTATGGATTCTCGGGCTAGTTTTGGTACAAATTTTGATCTTAGTTCCTGGACAGGTTAGCATATCTGCATTTGTTAGTTCAATAAATAGTGAACCATCTTCAGAGATAGCCAAAAATTTGACATCAGTAATTAATTGGGTTACTCCCTTTGTAGGTGTCTCCTTGGTGTTGATTGGTACTGGTGTAGTTACCAGTTGAAATACTCTGAAGGTGGAGACAGTGGATGCTACAATGATATCCAGGTGGATGTATATGTGCCGTTCCGAATAGGTGTAGGATATCATTCTTTGGGAATAATAGTAGTCAAGGTCAGTTATGGCAACCTTTGATCCTGGTGAGTGTATTCTGAGTGTCATGTCCAGATCATTCAGATGCTCCGTTAGTTCAGCTGGTGGTACTATGTCAGCAGTCATAATGCCTGCTGATAGCATTCTGAGTGCTGATGTGGTGCGCTGCAATGCTTGCAGATAGTTCATTCTTGCTACAATAATGGTGAGTGCATCAGTTAAAATTTGGATCTTCCTTCTTTGTGTGTGCTCGTGATTTGCATAAGTGTTCAGAGATGTGGTCATATTTTGAGCCCATAAATTCATATTTTGGCCTAGAGTGTTCATGGTTTGGTCTAGCATACTTTTATCCTTAACATATGCCTTGACAAATTTGTCTTGGCGTTGGGTGACCTTATCAATTAATATAGCTGCTTCTTTGTCTTGCTTGGAAAAAGCTTCTAGAATGCCGTCTATGTTCTTTATCTGGTCCATGACCTCTTTGACGTCATCTAGTGTGGCAAGACCTATTGCTCCTCTGAAGAGTGGGGCTAGGAACCCAAGTGGTGCTCTTCTGTACCTTCCTTGACTGTTAATTGGATTTGATAGGAACAAATGGATGGATGCTAAGGTAGAGTTAATTTCCTTGTCTGTTATGTCTATTAACAGATCTAGTTCCCTTGCCTGCTGTAATATCTGACTGGTAGAACTGTCGTCATGCAAGGTAGGAAATGTTAGTGCCATAACCTGGTCCAGTATTTTGGTTTCGGTCTCTGGTGGAGCAGGTATATGGTATGGTATTGCCAATATCATGGTTGTGGTATCGTGCCCATTGACCAATGGTTCAGGTAATGGCTCATATATGGCTCCAACGTTCTGTCTAACGGTGGGCACATATGTGATGGCTTGAGAAGTGGCCATCATCACTAGTAGTAGGATTGGCTTTAGCATGCCTGAAATATAAAATATATTCTATGTCTTAGTAAGACTTCTACTAGTGTTTTTTGCAATATACTTAGGTTTAAATTGGTTTGCTGATTTTGTGAGCTATCCTTTTTGCTTATGTGAAGTATCCACTTGGCGCTGCCTCTGTGTACATAGTTTTGAGAGCAGAAATCCTGGTTGGTCCCAATAGTAATATAATAATCAATGTAGTGTTTGAACTGTACCTTTTTCCATGATCAAGCTAGTGTTGGCTTAATGTCCAATCTGTGCTAGAGTCCTTTCCCAAGATTGTAGTAACTGGGTATGATATTGTAGAGTGGGTGTGGTCTGCTTTCTGACAGAGTCCCTCCTGCTATAGGAGAACTGGTATGGCTAGGACCAGCTGGTGTGTACCTGACTGCTGCAGGAGTAGAACTGGTGAGTTGGCTATGGAGTCAGGGCCTCTTATGTAGCCCACCCTACCCTCATCCATTGAGGGCCTGGCTTTGTTTCCCTGGTGGCTGTTAACTGCCATCAGTGTTAGCTTGTCTGACTGGGGTAATTATGTCTGGGGTAATTAGTGTTGACTACCTGCATCTGTGGGGGTTTGAATGCCCTGGCAGGTGTGTGGGTCCTTTTGAAGGGTAAGGGTGTGTCTAGACAGTAGTCTCTTGGCATAGCACGCTCTGTTTCATGTACTTTACAGGATTTAGGTTCAAACATTTCCATTGTTGCATTCTTTCAAGGATGCTAGCCTTTGATGCAAAAGTATGATAATTGTGGTTTCTTCAAGCTTGGGTTGCTAATCCCTTTAGGTAGTCTCTTTTGGCTTTTTGTGTGTAGCCTTTTGGGTTTCAGACTTCAACCCTGTAGTAATCTGTCCTTTGATTCTACTTTGTGTGCACATTGTTTTGTAACCTATATAGTGTATATTGTCTTTTCTGTCCTTTGTGTGGGTTCATATCCTATGCTGATATGAAAATTCCTACTTATCATTCTTGATTTGGACAGTTGTTGGAAATTTAATTTCCTTCATATAGAGTGTATATACTTATTTGACTATTATTCATAGTCTGTGGGTATAGATATTCCATATGATCATGTCAATATATAAAAGTAATTTACTTAGATATTCTCCCTTGCCTGGAGTTTCTTTTCACCTTGTGGTGGGCTGGTCTGGGTACTATTTGGTTTAGACCAACTGACTCTTTGGTGAGTGTGATTTGGGATTTATCCCTTGTTATCCTGTGGATAAACTTTGAGGTGTGGGGAATGAGTCTGTGTGCAAACTCATTTTTCCTCAGTGTGGTGACCTTTTTGAGCCTATCAATATGTACTGGTCTGGGGACTAGTAGGTTATTTGATAGGTTCTTCAACCTTGCGCTGGTTGGGGTTGGTCTTTCTGCAACAACATATGGTCCCATGAATAGGGGTTGAAGCTTCTTTGAATCTGTGGTCAACAGAATTCTGGGAATGTTGATATATACAATATCTAGTGGAAGTATAGCTTGTGGTGTAAGCTTTTTGTCATATCTTGACTTCCTTCCTTGTTGTAGCTTTTTGACTCTGTCTATTGCCTTTCTTCTAGACTCATCTTGAGACAGTATCATTCCAGATACATGCTCTGCTACTGTTTTGATTTCTTCCTCTATGTTTAGGGCAGTTTCTACAATGGTTTGAGGGTTTCTGCCATGAAGTAGGAAGAATGGTGTGTAACCTGTTGTCTGGGACTCTGTGTTGTTCAATGCAAATGTAATTGATTCTATATACAGGTCCCATGTTTTCTGATTCTGAGAACAGAAAGTCCTTAATGCTGTTCCTATACTGGCATTGAATCTTTCCACTAATCCATTTGATTGTGGTCTATATGGACTTGACAGGTCGTGTCTTATCTTCTGGGTGTTCATCAGTTTCTTAAAATTGCTGCCTGTGTAGCAGGTGCCATTGTCAGTTTGAACTGAAGTTGGTACACCTTGCTGACATATGACGTTCTTGTAGAACTCATGTTGTGTGGTTTCTGCTGTGAGATCCTTTGTGGCATATGCTATGACATATCTAGTTGAATAATCTATGCAAACTTGTATGTGTTTGTTTTTTCTGGCTGTTTCTGGGAGTGGTCCCACAGCATCTAAGTTCAGGTGCTTCATGGGGGTTGGCATATAGTCCCTTACAGTCATTGGTGTTTTGTGGGTGTGCACTGCCCTTTTTGCTTTTAGGCAAGTGTCACATGTTGACACATACTGATTGGCATCAGCCATCATAGATTTCCAATATACCCTAGGTATGAGAGAAGACATCATTTTTGAAGTACCTACATGACCTGCCATTGGTGAGTCATGGAAGTGTTGTAGTATGTTTTCAACCCAAGTTTTTGGGACTACAACTTGTAGTGGTACTGTGTCTGTTTTTCTCCATGATGTAGGGGATATGTGTACTAGAATGTTGTCTAGGAGTAGGTAATGCTGAGCATTATTCCTAATCCTTGTTGCTTCAGTGCTTTTTACAGGTAGGTCACCTTTCTCTAGGTAGTCTATAATGGGTATTAGTCCAGTGTCTTTCCTTTGTTCTTCTTTCAACAGTGTGGAGTTGATTGAACTGTCTGGGATTTGGTCTAACATCTGGTCTAATTCCATTATATGCTGTGCCAGCCTTTCTTTATCTTTCTCTGCCTGGATTGCTTCAGGAGATTTTGGTGCAGGTCTGGTCTTTGTCTGTTTCTTTGGTTGTTCAACTGCTATGTCTGTGTTGACTGTCTGCTCCTTTGAACTGGCTGCTCCTCTGTTTGTGCTGGTGGAGGCGGCCTTTGTTCTTTTGGGATGGGGGTCAGGTTTGCTTTTGTGAGCCTTCTGTGCAGTACCTGCTCTGTCTGAGTGCTTCTGCAAATTGGCTGTGGGTGTGCTGGGTGTTGAAATGGGGGATTTAGTAGGGAAAGAGGATTTGGTTGACACTTTGTTCTTTTTGGCTTTTAGGCCTAATTGCTGAGGGTGGTCATTAGACCTTGTATCCTCTGCAACCGACCGTTTTGCTTTTGAACGTGTGGTGACAACACAAATGTCTCTGTCCTGTTCTTCCTCCATATCCAGCTGTTCTTTTGCAAATCTGACTACCTTGGTGATTGAAGCAATTTTATGCAGTTTTTCTTCCAACTGATTTTCTGATGCACTGTGTGGTGGTTCACGAGGTGTGGTTTTCACCATCTGTGCAATCCTGTTGGTCTCAACCGGGGTAAAACAGTTTTCTGGATACTCTTCACAGTATTCCCTTTCACAATGACAGAACACATAATGGGTGGTCTCTTTTAAGATACCTCTGATCACTGGTTTTGGTCTGTCAATTGATTTTGGTGGGTCATCTCTGTTGAATGGTATCTTGGTTTGGATTTTAGAGAATTTGGTTCTGGTGGCTGCCCTTTTCCTTCTTGGAGGTGGTGGGGGGTTGGTCATTGGTGGTGCATCTGGATATTCTCTTCTTGACATCACATCTGGAGGAATGTTGTCATCTCCTTTTACATGTTGTATTGTGAATGCAAATTGTTGGATATCTAGTGCCCATCTGGCCCACCTGTGGGTCAAACCTGTGTTTGTGAGGAGTGGTATTAGAGCTGCATGATCTGTGTACAACTGAAAGTGTCTACTTTCTAAGTAGTGCCTAAAATGTAGTATCCCATATACTACACCTAGTAGCTCTCTTTCTGTTGTGTTGTAGTTTCTTTCATGCTTGGATAGTGTTCTACCTGCGAAGGCTACTGGTCTCAGTACTCCTTCACTACTGCGTTGTGATAGAACAGCTCCTAGGCTCACATTTGAAGCATCTGTTGCTAGACTGAATTCTTTGTCATAGTCTGGGTATCTCAATAGTGCATGGGTACAGAGTGCATGTTTCAATGTTTTGAAAGCATTGTCTGCGTCCTCATTCCATTTGAAAACCTTTAGGTTTGTTTGTAGGTCGTACAGTGGCCTAGCAATATTGGCATAGTCTTTGATGAACTTTTTGAAGTATTGGCATAGTCCTGTGAATGATCTGACTTGTTTCACGGATTTTGGGGTGGGAAAAGTTTTGACACTTTCCACCTTTTCTGGGGATGGTTGTAAACCATCTGGTGTGACACGCATTCCTAGAAAATCTATCCTATCTGTGAAGTATTCACATTTTGATTTCTTTAGCTTGAGTTTCCCAATTCTCAGGCTTTTGAAGACATCTTCAAGGTCTGAAAAATGTCGTTCTACATCTGGTGATAGGACTAGAATGTCGTCTAGGTATGGTAGGGCACATTTGTATTTCAGTTTGTTGAGAATTAGAGTTACTAGATGGCAAAATCCTGCCGGCGCGGTAGCCAAACCCATCGGCATCTTTTGATAGACATACTTTTTGTCATTTGCTATGAAAGCAGTTTTGTGTTGATCCTCCCTTCTTATGGGAATTTGGAAAAACCCTTGTTGCGCATCTAGTTTACTGAAAACAGTAGGTTTGAGTGACCCTATCATGTCTAGTGTGTCGTCTGCACGTGGCGTTGATAAAGCTTGGTTTATCATATTAGCATTGACGTGGCGTAGGTCTGTGACTAGACGTTGGCCTCCAGATGCTTTCTGTACTAAAAATGATCTGGATGCCCAGGGTCCCTCTGCACATTCTCTGAGGATGCCCTGTCTGACTAGGTCTTCACAGACTTCTCCCATCTTAGCTTGCTTCTCAGGCGTCTGCCTGTATGGTAGGTAGTGACATGGTACTGCATCTGGTTTGATGTGAATTGAATGTGTATATAGGTGGGTTGTACCTATGTCATTGTCTTTTCCTACAAATACATCTTGATACTTGTGGAGTAACTTTTGGAGTCTCTCTTGTCCAATATCTGTTAGTACACATTTGGGTGGCACATTTTCCATTATGTCTGGCATAATGTCATGAGCCTCGCTGTGAATTGTGGCCAATTCATCGTCAGTGTCATCTCCACGGTTTGTATCTGGATCTGCATATACTGAGGCACAGTCTGACTCTGTGTCACTACAATTCTCTTCAGTGTCTAGCACTTGTAGTGTGGGTTCCTCAGTAGGGATGTCAGTATCTGGTTGATGTAATTCAGAGGGATCTACCTCTGTGAATAGGGCTATTATATCACCCTTCCTCACCTTGTATGGTCGGTGGCTTGTATTGAGCAGTATAATTGGGTGCCTGTTCATTTCTGAGGGTGTTACTACTCCCTTTTGAACTAGGTATGGAACTCTGTTGTTCCTCTGCAAATTGTCTAATGTGCCTACACATCCTTCTAAACATTTGAGGGATGTGACTTGTCCTAGAACTGCTAGTTCTGTGAAAGGAAGGATTGTAGCCTCCCTAACAGCTCGGACTGGCTTGACTTGTAGCTCTGGGTCTACATTGAATTCGATCTGTGATCGTGTTGCTTTTAAGAAATCTGTGCCTAGGACAACTGGCTTTGTGAGATTTGGAATAATTGAGAATGGGAATTCGAATCTGGTACCATGAATTTTGAATTTCAATACTGCTGCTTGTCTTACATGGCATATGGATCCGTCTGCTAAGTGTACATTGAACTTTCTCTTTTTGATTTCTACATCTCGAGATTTCTGAATTTCCCTAAGAAAAGTATCCCTGACACAGGTGATAGTGGCACCGGTGTCAACTAAACAAGGTATTTCAGTGTGTTCATAGAATCTTGCATTTAAACAGCCATTTTTAAGAAGTTCAACAGAAATTTTGGTACTCTCACCCATTTCCTTTTGCGATGCATCTTGTTGAGGTGTGATGTGAATCACTGATGGTCGGCTTGATTTCCCAGTGTGCATCTGGGGGATTGTCTCTGCTATACTAGCAATTGTCTTTGGTTGTCCTAGGGATTGTTGATCTTGGATCTTGATGGGGGGTTGGAGAGGCTCACAACGCACTGGCCCAGCGGCGCTGTGGGTCTCTAGTTTCCCGAGTTTGAAGATCCTAGTAGCTGCTTGATCTGTTGAAGCACGTCAGGCTGGATAGCTTGAGGTGGCTGTTGGGGCTGCTGTTGGGGGTTGTAGCCTTGTGTGTTGGATCTGTAGCCATTGTAGCTGTCTCGACCTCTGCTGTTGTCACGACTGCGGTTGTAGTCATGCTGTCTGTCACGACTATTGCTGTAGTCACGACGGTTTTGATCCCGACCTCTGTTGTAGTCACGATCTCTGCTCTGGTCACGACGGTGGTAATCACGGTCTCTGCTGTTATCACGGCGATTGTAGTCGCGATTTATGCTACTATCACGGTGTCTGCTGTTGTCACGACTTCTGCTGTTATCTCTACGGCTGGTGTCCTGACTGTTGCTTTGGTGATCTCGGCTGTTATTTTGGCTGTATCCACCTCTGCCTTGTTGTCCTCCTCTGTTGCTATTTCTGAAGTTTGGGTCAAAGTTTTTGCCTCGGTAGCCTCCTCTGTTATTTCCAGAGTTCCTTTGTTGGCTGTTGTTGGGTTTACCTTGATCCTTCAGTGCCCTTTGTTCTTGCCTCCTCACATGTTCATTTGACATGAGGTTTAGGCTTTGGTCTTCATCCTCTGATGAGTGATCCATTTGAACTGTCTTTGGGTCTGATTTGGCTTTCTTTGAGGGGTTTCCATTTTTCTGTGACTTTGTTTGCTTCACAATCATAGAGTTTACATGTGTCACAGACTTCAGTTGTGCCTGCATGGATTCTATTGTTTCCTGTAGCTCTGAGCCTAATTCTGCTTTTATCTCGTCTTTAATGTTACCAGTGGAGACTGTTTGTTGGTTCTCATACTCCTCTGCAACTTCAAGTATTTTATCCCATGTAGTTGCTTCCCTGTGGATGACTACTGCACTGATGTCGTCCCTTAGACCATGTAGCAGGGCTTCCCTTGTTCTCTCCTCAGATTTGTTGTGAGCTGTGGCCATCTTTTGTAAGGCCATGGCATAGTCTGATACAGATTCTTTTGGATTTTGCTTCCTCAATGCCTTAGCATCAAATCTGTCGTCCTCTTTCTTGAAGTATTTCAGGAAAGCTGCCTTCATTTCTTCATAGTCTGCTGTTGGATGGGCTGTCCTATAGGCTTTGTACCAAATTTTTGCCTTACCATCTAGGTAGTTTGAGAAATACTTGATTCTGTTACTGGGATGGTACCCATATCTGGAATCAAAGTATTGTTCATAGTCTGTGCAGTGCCTCCTGGCGGATTGTGTGAGAGAGGACTGTGAAAACTTTTCTGGCTGTAGAATATCACAGTATTTTTCCTCTTTGTCTCGTTTTAGCTGGTCCCTTAACCCACTGAAAGATGCCTCCCTTGCAACTCTTTCCTCTTTCAAGGCATCTAGGAGTGCTGAGGAGGTGTCAGTGTTAGTCAGGTTCACTCCTTGGGTATTGGGTGCACCTGACTTGAGTGAGGCTAGGGCCTCAGCTAGCTGGTTTTTCATTGTCACTTGTAGATGAGCTTGCATATCAAGTAGTGCTTGAGCGGCTTCAGCTTTTTGGGTCTCCATAGAGTTCTTCAGTGCCTGGTTGGCTTGTCTGAGTAATATTAATTCCTTCTCTTGTTCCTCTTTGGCCTTCCTTAAGGCTCGGCTGGTGCTTTCCTCATGTGTGGTGTGTAGGGCTGTTAGTTCAGGCCTAAGTGTCTTATCCACATGAGTTTCTACATTCTGGGCTATGAGTAGAAGTGCCTCAGCCTCCTCTTTGGCTGCCTGGCCTGGGGGTACTGTCTCATCGTCACTCATACCTGATCCTGGGGTATGCTGACCGTTTGAGAACAAGTCACTCTGTGTGTCCTGGATACTGTCCAGGGCAGCTAGGGTGTCCAGGTGAAGCTTGCCTTGGAAGTCACTCTCTTGAGTGGTGTGGTGTGGTGAAGCTGAGGGTGTTGGAGTGGAGCTCCTGGATGACTCCTTGGAGCTGGGTCTCCTCCTCCTGCTGGGTAGAGATCCAGGGGTAGCTGGTCCTTTGCTGCGGAGGTGAGTCTTGGTAGTCTGTGCTGCCAGCTTGTGGGATCTTGTTAGGACTTCTCCACCACTTTGTCATACAAGGAATCCCCTTAGTTGGGAGATCCCTTTAATATGATATTAGGTAAGTTGACTAAGTCTTGTGGTCTTGTAGTATAGTTGGTATTTATTACAAGTTGACAGCAACAGTACAGTAAGTACAAGTAGGTTCCACTCAGTTACACCTATCCACACAATAATATAGGTCTTGGTAAATATACCTAATAACCCTGAGGTTAGTACTGGACTAGAGCCAAGGGGGTCCTACACCATGTCTGATAGTTGGGCCTAGTAGGGCATAGCCTATAGCCTTGTTCTCAGTCAGTGGAGAGGTCCTTGCTCTGTGGTGTCCAAGTGTAGAGTGAGGATGGAGATGCCCAGTGCTGGGACCTGACCCTATTTAAGGGGGCCAGGCTACCAGCATGGCATCTTGAGTGTTAGTGTCAGTTGACAGTGGTTGGAGGGCTGTAACAGTCAGAGAGACAGTCACACAATACCCCTCCATAGTTTGTCTACCCCTGTTAGTGTACATCAAAGGGGTGACCCTTATGCTGGTCTGTGGGAAACAATGTGCGGGATGAGCGTCGCCTGGCGGCGGCGGGAGTGCCGACTGGAGCGCCGCCTATGCGGGCCGGCGCGCGCCTGCGTGTGCCGGCGGCGGGAGTAGCGTCTCCCGCCGTCGGCTTGAACACGCGGGCGCCCGCAGCGCCGGGCTCGCCGGGCTCGCCGGTCATACCTGACAATTTCATATAAGCCGATTTTTTGCCCTTAAACTCACTTTCGGCTTATAGGCGGGGTCGGCTTATAGGTGGGGTTTTACGGTATATCATGTCATTACCTATTAAGATTGATTATATGTGTGTATGTCCACAGATCACCCTATGTATGTCCACAGATCACCCTATGTATGTCCACAGATCACCCTATGTATGTCCACAGATCACCCTATGTATGTCCACAGATCACCCTATGTATGTCCACAGATCACCCTCTGTATGTCCACAGATCACCCTGTGTATGTCCACAGATCACCCTATGTATGTCCACAGATCACCCTATGTATGTCCACAGATCACCCTGTGTAAGTCCACAGATCATCCTGTTTATGTCCACAGATCATCCCGTTTATGTCCACAGATCGTCCTGTGTGTGTCCACATAATGCTGTTACTGATGTACAGCATGTGTTTCTGTCCACAGATCATCCTGTGCATGTTCCTGCCTATCTTCCTGCCCACAATACGGTTTGCCACTGACCAGTTTGCCGGGATGTTCCGGCCGAGGACCAAGTCGCCCAGTGAGCAGCCAGAGCCAGCCGCGCCACCACGGGGCTCTCCCGCCAAGTCATCCATGTTCGGGTCTGTCAACCAGGTACGCAATATTAGTTTACTTATTAAATAAAATAATATTTTAAGGGCAAATAAAAAAAATTTAAATGCCCTAAAACATCTCTGACAAATCACCCTCCCTAATAAGCCGATCTATGCTGAATCTGGCCTAAAATCCCCCAAAAGTTTGGCTTATCGGAGAAGTTTTACAGTACTTGCATAAGACTACTCTTGAGGTGAACAAAAATCCATATGTAAAACTCTCCCTATAGCAATAGCAATATACTAATCTATGGTTTACACCATTCTGTCTGGCAGAAATACTGCCCTAATGTATTCACAGGGAAGGTAAGCTCCCAACAGTTGTCAGCTTTGTAGCAGGAAGAGATCAGTTTAGATACTTAGCTTGTAGAGTAGTAGCAGATGCCTATAGCTGGTTCTAGGGCACGCCCGGGATAGCTCTCCGGCCTAGGTGCACGGACAAACATTAACAGTGCAATCTTAACACAGAATTAAGATCGTCTTAATTATCTTACAAAGTCCATTGTTGGATAGGCTAGTTGACTAGTATGTAATGCGGGGCTCTGCCCCCAACCCCCATATTTTTTCTTCTTTTTCTTTTCTTTTAAATGTGTATGTTGCCTTATCTGGGATTTTAATTTTTTACTTCACTAGATAGGCTGTTTTAATGCGGGCGAGGTGCACAATAAAAATGTGAAAAACCTTTGCCGACAGCATACTGTGTCTCAATACAAAACAGGGCTGCCTTAGAGACATTTTAAGATGTAAGATTAAGATTTCAAGATGTAATATTAAGATTGCACTGTTAATGTTTGTCCGCGCATCTAAGAGAGCTATCCCGTATTTGCGGTTCTAGGCCGGCTACTCTCAGGTCATAGACTAGTTGTTATCTTTTACAGTCGTTTACTCCAATTTCTTCTGTCAGCACTTATCGCATTAAACTTACCCCAGCTGTGTACTTCAACCAGCCTCCCATGGACGCGGTGAGAGACCTGTGGTATGCTGCACACTGTGCTTGGCAGTCTGTAATATGGCCGCCATTTCTGGTGTCGGACAAAGTTTAAGTGGCCCTTAAGTTAAAAATATAATATGTTTTCCATTGTGCTAAATTTCATGCTTTAATCGTAAAACCCACAATTCATCCAGCAATGTTGTCATGGTCGTTGATGATGTTACAGTAAATGTTCTTATCGCCTTTTGCACTTTTCTAAGTTCTCTGGTAAATTTGAATTTCGAAAAAGATATTTCCAACAACAATATATAGATAATAACCTGGTGGGCTCTTGTTCAATATATAAGAAAGACTTTAAAACCTACCTCACAATCTGGGTCCCACAATCTGAGACATTTAAGTCATGTGAAGATTGAAAGGTTCTTTACTGGAGTGACCTTGAAAACTGTCTTGTCATTCATGTACAGGACGCCAAAAAAAAGCAAGCACAAAAGGTGCAAAGTGTAACCCACTACAACCATATAGTTCTTAGCTTTCACAGAAGGTGGCAGCACAGGTAATGTCATCTCAGGTCCCTGGCTATGTAGCCTATAGCACTGTCTACCACACAATCCTGAACAAAATAGAGAAAACTGACTGTGTAGGTTCAGATGTAGCAGCAACCAAGTACCAGTGATGTCTGGTAGATATAATTATATTGGAAAAGAGAAGCAAAAATCCACATGGTGTAGCCAGGAAGAAATTGGTGATGAGTTTTAGTATCTATTTGTGCGTGAGGCCCTCAATAATAAGAGACTTTTACTAATTAACAAGGGGCCCAAACCACACCAGAATATCATGCAGATGGAAAGGCTTTTTAATAGCCAAGACCCAAAAGTTTTATCAAACATGTCCAAGTTTTGTAGGATTTAATATCATGGCAAGTTTTAAAAGCATGGTGCACAGCAGGGCCAAAAGTGGCACTAGAGCCTGCAATAGCACCAACAGGAAACACCTCCCACAAAAGAAAAAGTATATGAAACAATCTCTTAGTACCTTGAAGGCTTCGCAGCTCAAAGACAAGTTGGTGAAGAAAAGGATGGAAAAGAGAGCAGAAACCAACAAATAAACAACAGCTCAAATCCAATGCTAATATAGGTGGCATGGTGATATGTCCTCTTCATCCAAACAGATGGCTGCATGCTCTGTCTTATCCTTTTCTTGCGAGACAATGTTAGCTTTATCTATATTTTGATTTTAATGCAAGAATAACTTGACTTGTAGCATATGTATATAGATCTATAGGTTAGTCCCCCATTGAAACTATGTATGATAGATATATTTGTAAAGCAAACACATTTGACTCTCAACCTCATTACCATAATGATAGATCAGACTAGGAATGGTACTACTCTAATGTATCTATTACTTTTATGTATTTTAACTTACCTTATGTGTCTGTAAACACATGTTGATGGCATATGTAGCTGGTGATGCCAATGTAACTATCGGCGTCATTTATCCTACCCTTATCTGTGCCGTCCGAGGG
This sequence comes from Harmothoe impar, assembly GCA_947462335.1. Lineage (NCBI taxonomy): Eukaryota > Metazoa > Annelida > Polychaeta > Phyllodocida > Polynoidae > Harmothoe > Harmothoe impar. The sequence continues at coordinate 86,871,601 of OX381706.1, forward strand.
GACCGGTTGACGAGGAGTGTTGTGGGCAAATGTTTTGCGGAAAGCTACTCATCTCCACCGAGAGGGCTTGATGCATGGTCTCCCCGGTACCTGGTACCAACAGAGGAGATTAGACATTAGGCCTAGGAGAGTAAGACATTTTCACCAAAAAATAAGATACCTACCGTAAAACCTTGGCTATGAGCCGACCTTGGCTATAAGCCGAATGTGAGTTTGGGAGTAAAAATTCGGCTTATAACCAAAGTGCTTGAAATCAGTTTTCACTATGTTTCTACATTATTAAAACCTCGCCTATAAGCCGAATGGGAGTTTGGGGCTTAAAATTCGGCTTATAGCAAATAAAAACGCCAATTAAAATTCGGCTTTTAGCCGAGGTTTTACGGTACTTACTGCTTTGCTAACCGGCTGTATTTCCTCCCGCAGGTAGGACCGGTAGATAAGGGGGACCCGGTGGTGCAGGACGGGGCGGGGCGGGTCGCTCAACGACCCATGACGGCTCTCGGCATCATCTTCCACTACCACACCGCTCCCATCACCAAGTTCTGTTTCCACACAGTGAGTATTCATGAGAAAATGTATCAGTAATATTATAACAAAATGTAAAATAAAAGCAATTAAAAAAAATAGATGATTATCAATAGATCTCCTTATACATGTATCAGATATTTTATCATGTTTGATTATTTTATTCCCATTCTAAGGGTTCCATTGGGTTAAACCAAGGAACATATTTCGCACCCAAAGGAATTATTCTCCATAATGTTTCACAGCCTATGACAACATCATAAAGAGTCTCATTCTTGATTTTATGTTAAAATTATTTGTAATTTAGCATATTTTGATGTGGAAAAGGCATATATAAACAACAGATGCTGCTGTATTTTTTTTGAGATCCGGTTACTTTCTGAAGATAGTAAATCCGTCTGTTAATGTTTGTCCGCGCATAATTGCATTGTATATTACTTTGTATTTTTTTGAGTTTTTTCTCCGTTCCTGCCGCATCTAACATTTGTTCAATAAGGTCAACTTTGGTCCCTTTTCTCATGTTTCAGCTTTTCTACATCAGAGTGTGACTTTGGTCCCCTTTGTCTTGTTTCTGTAGCATCCAGAGTTTAACATTGGTCCCCTTTGTCATGTTTCAGCTGTTCTATATCAGAGTGTAACATTCTCCCCTTTCTCATGTTTCAGCTGTTCTATATCAGAGTTTAACATTGGTCCCCTTTCTCATGTTCCAGCTTTTCTACATCAGAGTGTAGCATTGGTCCCCTTTGTCATGTTTCAGCTGTCCTACATCAGAGTGTAGCATTGGTCCCCTTTCTCATGTTTCAGTTGTTCTATATCAGAGTGTAGCATTGGTCCCCTTCATCATGTTTCAGCTGTTGTATATCAGAGTTTAACAGTGATACCCTTTCTCATGTTTCTGTAGCATCCAGAGTTTAACATTTGTACCTTTTCTCATGTTTCAGCTGTTCTATATCAGAGTGTAACACTTGTACCTTTTCTCTTGTTTCAACTGTTCTACATCAGAGTTAAACATTGGTCCCCTTTGTCATGTTTCAGCTGTTCTACATCAGAGAGTAACATTTGTCCCCTTTGTCATGTTTCAGCTGTTCTACATCAGAGTGTAACATTCTCCCCTTTGTCATGTTTCAGCTGTTCTACATCAGAGTGTAACATTCTCCCCTTTGTCATGTTTCAGCTGTTCTATATCAGAGTGTAACATTCTCCCCTAGTAGTATAGTATGTATCGGAACGGGACTATAGTTAACTACTGTTTATTACTCAATCGATATGCAGCCAATCAGAGGCCGCCATTTGGTCACGTGACCCGTTGCCATGGTAACGTGACCTACTTAGGGCTCTCAGCCAATCAGAAGCCAGCATTCTGGGTGACCTACTGACCTACTTAGAAGCTCTCAGCCAATCAGAGGCCGGCATTCTGGTAACCATGGTAACGTGACCTACTTACGTCACGTGACCTACTTAGGCTCAGCCAATCAGAAGCCGGCATTCTGGTAACTAGGGTAACGTGACCTACGTAGGGTTTTGTTTGTAAACAACACCACGTGGCTCTCTTGTTTGTAAACAACACCACGTGACACGTGACTGTTTGTAAACAAACAACTTATATATAGAAAATAAAAACAACAAGTTCCATGTTATGTTAAAATTATATTTTCAAAAAAAAGCACATCTGTTACAGCGTCTATGTGTAACTACGCGCGTTCTCATTCAAACACTATAACACTATCATACCGTAGCAGCAGCAGGTAGGACTGGAAGAAAAGCAAGCGCACGAGCAGAAGCGACGACACCATTTGCACCATCCGGCCGTCGCGTTGGTAGCCCTACTACTCGTCGCGCGTTCAACTGGAGGTTTAAGAGTGACAAATGACGATTCTTTGTCGACGCGACTGCTAACATCAGCAGCATCAGCAGCATCGGCAGCATCGGCAGCAGCATCGGCAGCAGCGGCAGCAGCCTCGGCAGCAGCGGTAGCAGCAGTAGCAGCAGCTGTAGCAGCAGTAGCGTGAGCATTAGCAACAACAGCAGCAGCGACAGTAGCAAGGGCGGCAGAGCGGGCACTAGCAGCGTTATCAGCGGCGACATCGGCAGCCGCAACAGCATCAGCAGCAGCAGCGTCGGCATCGGTGGCATGAGTAGCTGCATCGGCGGCAGCAACAGCAGCAGTCACAGCCGCAGCGGCAACAACAACAACGTCATCACAACCAGCGTCACTAACAGCCGCAGTAAATGCAGCAGTAGCACGCTGAGCAGCACTAGCAGCAGCAGTAGCAGAGGCTACAGTATCAGCTTCACATTCGCGCGCCGCTTCGTCATTCCGCTTCATGTCACGGTAGCAACTTTCCATCATGGGGATCTGCAAATTGAGGCGCGGTGCTGGTGGTGGTAGTAGTAGTAGTAGTAGTAGTAGTAGTAGTAGTAGTAGCGTGAACGATGACGACGATGCCGAATACGGTTTCACTCCCCCTTATATACCCTTACTCCCCCCTTTTTTTCAAGCCACCGGCCAGCTGCCCCCTCACGGCAGGTCTTTAGATCAGCCTTAAGTCGCTTACTACGCGGCTCATCATCCCTCTAATCGCATTTTCCAGCCGCCGGCCGGCTGACTGCTGACGACAGGAGAGGGTGATTTGTTTTTCTTTAGATTTAAGCCGCTTACCACACGCGCACCCTCTAGTCACAGACAGAGTGACAGAAAGGGAGGGGGTCGCTTTGTTCACGCTACCTGTAGTTGTTTTTGACACAGGTAGCTTTGCTACCAGTGTCTTATACGACGCCTTGGTGAGACACCCTGCTGAGAAAAGAAAAAAAAAATTCATTGATTATTTTTGGGGTGAAAAATTTGGCTGAGGTAAAGTTTTTGCCCTATAGCCTAAAGTTCAACATTTTTCCTTTTCTATGATATAAAAATCATCCATTTCTATCGACTGGTTGTCCCCTAAAAAATTGAACAAAAAATACCTATCAAAAAATGAGCCTACTTTTCAGCACTGTAGACAAACATGAATGTACTAGAATAGACTTTATGTCCTTTTTTGCAGTAGTAGTTAATTCAATATAAACATAGATTTCTCGTGGGGTAAGACACTTTTTTTAAGACCAAAAGTTCGATAAAAGAGGGCACTGTCTATTCCCGTGGACAAAAAGAGGACGCGCAGTACATAAATTACTGCATTCTTTGTCAAACAAAGAGTGGCACCACTGGTACTTCTCGTACTGCGCGAGATCTCAACGTGTGCAGACGAAATCGTACCACCCATATCTTCGCCGTTTATCTTCCGATCGACTCGCTTTTTGATAGCGACAGAAGGCGGTACATGCCCGCAGCCTGCAACTGTCGCCCACACCCACCTGCACACCCACAGCCACCTGCTCTCCCACACCCACCTGCTCACCCACAGCCACCTGCTGGCCTAAAATGGAATAACATACATGTATGACACATGACTTGAGGGTACCTTTTAACAAGGAATTCATTTCTGATGCCAGAATTGACCAATGAATGATTATAAGAGAGTACTGTATCTAAGTACATGATAAGCACTCACCAGCAGGACCCAGATTCAGGATAGGGTTGGGGTTGGGACATGAGTTGTACAAATTCACTATCACACATATTACACTCACACATATTGCACTCACACATATTACACTCACATATATTACACTACACACATTGCACTCACACATATTACACTCACATATTACACTACACACATATTACACTCACACATATTACACTACACACATATTACACTACACACATGACACTTACACATATTACACTCACACATATTACACTCACACATATTACACTACACACATATTACACTCACACATATTACACTCACACATATTACACTCACACATAAGTATGTTTATCCAATGAAAAACAAATACCTGTGTCTTTTGTGATTAGGATCACACGTTAGATTTTTCTATACACACGCTGAGCCCATGACCCGCTAATCCTTTATACAGGTAACACGCGTTCAACTAATTACTCTATTGTATGACAGTCGGTACACGGATTTAATTTTAAACCACCTTCCCATCTGGATCCATGTCTTGCGGGGTGGAAGGATCCAGCTGAAAAGCGTGATTAGGGCTTTTGTTTCTCTTATGATAGCAGCAGGTCAGCATGCGACAGCTGAAAATGTCAGACTCGCCGCTCCTATAAAAGACTGAGATGCGTCTCTCTTTCCACACACCCTTCTACCATCACCGCCGACACCGCCACCGCCGGCCAGCCGACCGCCGCCACCGCCTGCAGTCACCGCCATCACGCCAGCAGGGAATTTCGAGCTGAGTCTGCTTATTGCTTTTTTTTTTTTTTCTTTGAGCTTTTTGTTTTTTAAAATTTTTATTTTCACTCAGTCTTTTTTGTTTCGGAGGAAAGAAATATGGCGTTGCAGAGGGCGCGAGTTTCTAAAAGACGGTCGCGCGAACAAAGGGCCCTCCTCAACTGCCCGGCTATTTTTTTATCTCAAAGGAGAGAGCGTCACGTAGTTGAGGTTCACGCATCTCTTGAAGCGTACCGAATTCTCGAGAAATGCAAAGCTGAGCGCCATCGTCGTTATACAAGAGCGGAAAAGGAAAACGTAGCGACATGGCCGAGAGCCGTCTTCTCAGAACAGTATTTACTCTACCATTGCATAACAGCCGCTCTCAGCGCCCCCACTCGTTTCATGAAAAGAAAGAGCGCTGCTACTCTCCTCACCCTGCCTCCTCTTATAAAGTGAGAATAAGTGCTATGAAACGATTCGACAAGCCGATCGGTTTCTTGGGAGCGACTGCAGCTCCCACTCGGTGGGCGCGCGTTGTGGCCGACGTGAACACGGTCTCTAAACGTTTCGACGTCGTCACTTGTTATCCCGCATATTGCAACGCAGCCGAATTGAAGAAGATAGGGACGCACTATTTTAAACCATACGCTCCAATATGTATTTGTCACCGCCGCGCTCACACGCCTTATTGCTTTTTCGAGACGATCGTGTCACAACACAGAAATAGAAAAAAAAGCAGCAAAGCGACGAGCTTTGCCTAAATGATCAAAAAAAAAAAAAAAAAAAATTAATCTCCTCCTCTTCCTCCTCCTCCTCCTCCTCCTCCTCCTCCTCCTCTCCCTCTTCTTTTTTAAAAAAAATAAATATTTGTATCAGACTCCTCTGGAGTCTGATACAAAACATTTATGACTATTGAGTGAAAATAGAATTTTATCGCAAAAAATAAAAAGAAAAAAAAAGACACTTCTGCCGCCGCTACTGTGACACCGGCCGGAATCAATAAAAAGGTCGGCGGACTTTTCTCCACAACCATTCACTACCGACCGTTCGAGTGAGAAACACAGCAGACAGTCAGACACACAACCGCTCTCTCACGCGTGCTGAAAAAAAAAAAAAAAAAAAATGTCGAGCAGTAGAAGCAAACTTTTCACAGAAATTCATTTCGACGCTCGACTACAAGGACCCTTTAGTTGTATCATTAGCGGTCCGTCGGGTTGTGGAAAATCGCGCTTGGTGGATCAATTTCTGAGCGACGTGAACAATTTGGTCACGCCGCCGGTGGAAAAGACTTTTTACCATTACGGCGAGTGGCAACCTCTGTTTGAAAAAATGCAAAATCAGTACGGTGTGGAATTCAGAGAAGGTCTTCCTAGCAAAGAGACTATAGCGGGAGACGTGGAAGTAGCAGAAGACGCCTTACGACCCCACACTCTACTGATATTGGACGATCTGATGAGCAGTTCCAATCAGCAAGTGGTAGCCGACATCTTTACTAAATACTCGCATCACTGGAACGTGAGCGTCATATACATCACTCAGAACCTATTCCAGAAATCACCCGACTTTCGAACTATGAGTCTGAACGCTCACTACATGATCGTTTTCAAGAACCCGCGCGACATGGGGCAAATATCTAGTCTGTCTCGCCAGGTGTTTCCGTCCAACGCGGCGGCCCTCTCTAGTATATTTACCCATGAACTCAAGCGACCTTTCTCATACCTCCTTCTGGACTTCAAGCAGTCAACACCTGACGATCTGAGAATACGCTCCTCTTTGACGTCCATACACTCTCAGCTAGTGTTCGTACCGCTAGACAAAAAAAAGAACAAGAGAAAGCAGTAGCAAAAATGTCTTCTCATCTACTCGAAAGACACTTTGGTACTCTCAAGCACTTAGCTAAGTGCTCGCCAAAGGACTGCTCGCATCTAATAGACTCTGGAAGCGACGATCTGATCGCAGCGTTGAGTGAGATCTGTCACAATTTACTGGTAGGGAACATCCCGCTCAGCGACAAACAACTGGACAAGCTTCGAGAATCGGCTGACGTGTTGAGGGAGGTCGGCAAAAAATCTACGCCCATCAAAAAAAAGAGACGCGTCTTGGTACAAGAGGGAGGTTTCCTCATTCCGGCTCTCATAGGGATGGCCTTACCGCTTATAAAGAGCATTCTCCGTATATGAGACACCTCATTCGACACCTACTCGCCGACAGCACCACCACCACTACCGCCACCACCAGCGTCATTGCCACCGTCGTCCCCATGACGGACTCAGAGCAGCAACAACACTACAAACGCTTAGCGCTCGTGGATCCTGAGACGCTCTACAAATCATCACGAGCAGGTCTACTTCATCATGTGCCCGCTGCTGCTACTACTAGCGCTGCTACTACTGCAGTCGCTGCTGCTAGTACTTCTACTGCTCCAAACCTTCCTCCTCTTCCTGATGAGCGCACTGAAAAGAACGAGAGTTCCGCTCCTGCCACCGCCGCCCGCCTACCTGCCGACATGGCCTATTACCACAAGCAGGCAGAACAGTCCCTTCATCCCGACGCGGCCTTGCACCAGGTGCTACAGTTTATCTACAGGGACTTGGACTTAGTGTTGAACGATCCCACTTTGGAATCGCGCGAGAAAAGGTTGAAATACCGAAGGTTGTTGAATAGATTGCAATTTTTTCTCGCGAATCCCCACAACAGCAACATCTCTTCGTCCTACTCTTCTTCGCCCCCGGCTCACCTCCGTCAGTCTGCTGAAGAGGCCAGCGCGTCCCTACTTGAGCGGTTGGCGAACCAAGTTCCCAAGAGGAATCGCACCCAGACCGTGGCGCTGTACAAACAATTGGAGAAATCCGGTGTGATCAAGTGGAACGAGGACGGTGCGGTGCGCGAGATGTCGGGTCGGAGAATACCACCTGAGCATCGCATCAACATAGTGGACTTACTGAACGACGCCGCCAGGTTCAGGAAGACGGCGCCCAGACCGGCGGGCTACTCTCCGTTCACGAAAGCGCTGCGCGAAGCAGTTCCCACAGACTCCTTGATCGGAAACCATCTGTATAAAGCGAGCGGACCTGGCCAAAGCTTAGACACACGGCTCGCTGACAGAGGTCGGAAACGACCGAGCTTCCACTCGGAAGAAGGAGAATCAGCAGCAGCAGCAGCAGTAGCAGCAGCAGACTCTTCTCTCCAGGTGGACGATCCATCCTCTGATGACGAGGAGGACAGTGAACTTTTCCAAACTCCGACTTCCTATAGGAGCGTGGCGAGTAAGAAAAGGAAAGGGCGCAACCGCCTAGCGGCGAGCTCGTCGTTCACGCCCTCAACAGGCCCACCATGGGCAAACCAGTGAAGAGACTGACCAAGAAGGAAAAAGAAAAGAAGCGCGTAGTAGCTAGATATACCGACGTCAAAGCGCCCTCCAGTTTCACTAGCGTGACTAAACTCCAGAAACATCATTTTCGCCACCTGAACCCAGCCGTCATCCGAGATGCTTTAGTGTCGCTGGACGCCTACACTAAACATAAACCCATTCGGAGAAAATTCGCAAGGAACAAGACTATAACCGGCGCAATCGATCAGCAGTGGCAGATAGATCTGATGGACATGCAAGCTTTGGCGTCTCACAACGACAGCTTCCGGTACGTGGTGACGGCGATCGACGTTTTCTCTAGGTACGCGTGGGCCGTTCCCATTAAATCCAAGAGCGGCGCTGATGTCACCGAGGCCTTCCGAGAGATGACAGGCACTGGCGAGAGACGACCGCGCACTGTTCAGACAGACAAGGGGAAAGAGTTTTTGAACAAGATCTTTCAAGATCACTTGAAGAGCGAGGGCATAGAGTTCTTCACTGGCGAGAACGACGACATCAAAGCTAGTCTAGTGGAGCGCTTGAACCGCAGTCTGAAGGAGAAGCTGTGGCGTTATTTCACACACAAGCGCACGTATCGCTACGTAGACGTACTGCACCATGTAGTGTCTTCTTACAATCGCACTCACCACAAGACGTTGAAAATGGCGCCGGCTCAAGTCAGCTCGGAAAACAGCGAAACAGTTTTCTACCGACAAGATCTCCCAACTAACAAACAAATCGACGAAATATGGAAAAAGAAGAAAAAAACAAAAACGTCCGCCGTCGACGTCATCGCTCCGGGTGACAGAGTGAGGATGTTGAGAACTAAAGGCGCCTTCGACAAAGGGTACGAGGGAAACTGGCGCGAGGAAGTGGTCGACGTTGCTAAGACGTTGGGAAGCAGAGGGTTCGAGCTGAAAGACGACAAGGGCGAGGAGATAAAAGGCGTCTTCTACCCGGAAGAGGTTCAGAAGGTGTACAAGAGTCGTTACGACAACAACTACCTGATAGACGAGGTGTTGCGCCGCAAGACCGTCGACGGTAAAGAGTTAGCTTTCGTACGTTGGTTAGGTTACGACGACAAGTTCAACGAGTGGATCCCCGTCAAAAAAATAACGTAGAAAAAAAAAAAAAAAATGAACATCACTCTACCTAGCAACAGCTCTATGGAGTATTATCCTGACAACAGCTTGACGTCTTTCCGAACTCACTTCGACTCGCCGCTCCTTCTGCCCGAAGCGTACGAAGCGGCTCTGACTGAGATCATCCTCCCTACAGAATGGACTAACGTGCACGACGACGACTTGATCATCGTTGTTCCTCTGCGCACCAAGGGTTCGCTAGAGGAGGCGATCAACGTTTTAAAAGAAACTAAATTCGCCGAAGGAAGAAAACCACAGGTAGACTGGAGGGGAATGAAAAACGCGAACGGTCTGAGCAAGCTGACGTTCAGCTCAAAATACCCGCTGAGCTGGAAGGAAGCGAGCTATGTAACGGTGGAAGAGATATCAGACACGTCGGAAGAGCAGCGATTGAAACCGGAAACAAAAAGGTTCAAGAGAGAGGTCGACTTGAGACAGACGAATGCCGTATACAAGCAGTTCTTGTCCCCGGCGGTGAAGAAGAAGGCGATCAGCGATCAAGCAAGACAGATGATCGAAGAGATGGAGAAAGACATGGGAGTGCGCAGTTTCATGCCAAACATATTCCAGATACCTCCTATTTTCACCGGAAGCAACCACACCCTAGTCGAGCGCTTGAGTCAGACGATGCGAGATGACAGACTAGAGGGCTCCAGCTTCTTGCTCAAACCGATGCGGATCTTATCGTACGACGCCAACACGAAACGCGTCACCATCAAACCGCCGAGACACTGCGCTGTCCTGCTGACTCAGCATCTCGCATGCGTTCTAGGCTTCGGAGAGAAGACGTGTTTCGCGTCGCCGACTACCGGCGCCTACTCGATGGATGTTTACGGGGACGTGCACTCTGTGTACATATACACCGACATGATCCAGGAGAGACGTGTGGGCTACATGCAAGTGCCGCTGTTGCGCTGCGTCGCGGTGGACAGAGGCGGAAAGCGTCGAGGTGGCGTGCAAGCTATCAGTTTTCCCCATTTGGATTATTTCCCCTTGAAATCCAAGAGGTTTACCGAGGTCGGCATCTATTTAAGAGACCGATCCGGTCATTCCATCCCATTCGGTAGAGGCGAGGTGACCGTGACACTTCATCTGAGACCTATTGAGCGCTGAAAGAGAGAAAAATGATGCGTCAACGCGTTCCATACTTTCCACCCAGGCGCACCGTCAGCAGAGGGTACAGCGATTACTACAACGCGCAGCTGGGCAACGGCATCAACGTGTACAGCGGGCGCTCTTTCCAGAGCGGGCACGGTTTGGGCGGCGCTCTGTTAGGTCTGATGCGCTCGGCTACCCCGCTATTGAAGTCGGTGGGAAAAACGCTGCTCCGCGCCGGTGTGGGCGTAGCTAAAGATGTGCTGGCGGGTCGGACTTTAAAGAGCAGCGTGAAAGACCGAGGCGCAGGCGCTCTGAAGAGACTGGCGAGTACGGCGTTCTCGGGAGGAAAGACGACTGTCGCGTCTAAGAAAGGGTCGAAACGTCGCCGGCATTCTCCTCAGACGGGCGGTGGCTCTTGCAAGAGACGTAGAGGGGATGTATTCGACCGGTAAGCGCCTAGGCGTTCAGGTATAAATAAAAAGACTGGAGGCGGCCGGCGTCAGTCTGTCGGCCGCGTGAAGAGAGAACACAATGGCTTACGTACACGAGAGCAGTAACGAGTGCGCGCTCTCTGAGCTCGACCTGCACACCGTAGCGCCGACTCAGACTACTATCTTAAAGTCGTCTTTCCTGGGGATAGAAACAAAAAACTCTTTAGAGGATGGAGGTAACATAAATTTCACCATCAACAAGTCGCAAGAGTACACAGACCTGAACGAGAATTACCTTCATCTGGAATGTCAAGTGCTGAAAGCGAACGGAGCGGCGATCGAGGACACCAACGCGGTAGCTCCGGTGAACAACTTGGCTCACTCGCTCTTCAAAGACGTCCAAGTCTCCATCGGCGGTTTCAAAGTGTCTGGCAACACCGAGACCTACCCTTACCGAGCTTACTTGGAAGGGTTACTCAACTACAACAAAGACGTGAAGGACGGCGTCATGAGCGCCCAGGGGTGGCATGAAGATACGCCCGGTCAGTTTGACACGTTGACTGACGCGAATGCGGGGTACAAAGCGCGCAAGAAGCTAATCTCCAACAAGCGCTTTTCGCTGATGGCGCGACTGCACTTTGACCTGGCTCATCAACCGAAGCTCATCGTTGGAGAGACAGAAATCAATCTCACTCTGAAACAGGTGGCGCCCTCTTTCTATCTGATGTGCGCCGCTGACGGAGGCTACAGCTTGAAGATCTACAAAGCAAAGCTCTACGTGCGACGCGTGCTGGTGGCGGACGCTGTAGCGGAAACGCACGAGAGAGCGGTGATAGAACACGGGCCCTTCGACTACCCGGTGAACAGAGTGGAGGTGACGACGTACGCCATCCCTCAAGGTAACAGAGATCACAGCTACACGCACTCCAACACAGGCCAGCTTCCCAAGTCGATGATGATTTGCTTCCTGGACCACGACGCCTTCAACGGTAGCTACACCAAGAACCCGTTCGAGATGAAGCATTACGACATCAGCTCGCTTCAAGTGATAGTGAACGATCAGAAAGTGCCGAACGACGCCTACGTGCCCGACTTTAAGACCAAAGCGGCCGTGAGAGAGTACTTGGCGCTACACACGGAAACGGGGATGTACGAGGGCGCGCGCTCCTGCGGTATTTCATACGATCAATTCCTGAACGGTTACACGGTGTTCCCCCTCGACTTAACCCCAGACAGATCGCACGACGGGTGTCGCGTGAACCTTATAAGAGCGGGTCAGCTGAGGGTGGAAGTCAGTTTCCGCTCGGCGCTACAAGCGACAACAACGGTGCTACTCTACTTGGTGTACGACAACGTCGTCGAGCTGACCCGAGATCGACACCCCATCACCGACTACCACATGAACTGAAGACAAGACGGCGGTACTTGGCGTATCGTATGAACACGCTTGAAATAAGCAGAGTGTTGAAGGAAAACGTTCACACAAAACATCGTTTCCTGGGCGTTTTCTCTTGTGACACTATTCCGAAGCACCCTATCAAAGACACTTGTTTCGTGAGCAACACAGATCCGCAACATTTACCAGGTCAGCATTGGGTGGCGTTTTACGTGTCGAGCACGGGTGAAGTGTACTACTTTGATTCCTTCGGCTTACCGCCGCTGAGTGCGGAGTTCTTGTCTTTCGTGGAACGCTCTGCTCCGTTCAAGTGGCAAAGAAACCGCATTCAACTACAAGACACTTCTGCTGACACCTGTGGACCTCATTGCGTTCATTTCCTAATTGAAGCATGTCGAACAAGAAACCCCAAGAAGTGCGTCATGCGCATGAGCAAAATCCCAAAGCTGAGCGACCGGGCCGTGAGTCAGAAGCTATCGATGATGCTGTTGTGACGGGTTGTTGCGATGGCGGCCGTTTCATGGAGGCAAAGATTCTCTGCCTTGCCGAAATGGTGTTGGATTTATCCAAAGTCGTGCAATGTCTATTGGAGAGAAGTCGTCCGGGGTGTGGTGGTGCGAGTGACGGCGGCGTGAGACTTTGCGGCCTGTTGAGTTGCTGCAAATCGAAGAAGCAAGCTAAAAAAGCATAAACTTGTGTGTTTTTTCTGATTGAAATGAAAAGAAAGAATAAAATGAAAAGAAAAGAAATTATCTTGTTTTGTTTTTATTTCTATATATAAGTTACATAACTTTTTTTTTGTTTGTTTGTTTACAAACAGTCACGTGTCACGTGGTGTTGTTTACAAACAAGAGAGCCACGTGGTGTTGTTTACAAACAAACCCTAAGTAGGTCACGTTACCCTAGTTACCAGAATGCCGGCTTCTGATTGGCTGAGCCTAAGTAGGTCACGTGACGTAAGTAGGTCACGTTACCATGGCTACCAGAATGCCAGCCTCTGATTGGCTGAGAGCTTCTAAGTAGGTCAGTAGGTCACCCAGAATGCTGGCTTCTGATTGGCTGAGAGCCCTAAGTAGGTCACGTTACCATGGCAACGGGTCACGTGACCAAATGGAGGCCTCTGATTGGCTGCATGTCGATTGAGTAATAAACAGTAGTTAACTATAGTCCCGTTCCGATACATACTATACTACTTCCCCTTCATCTTGTTTCAGCTGTTCTATATCAGAGTGTAACATTTGTACCCTTTCTCATGTTTCAGCTGTTCTACATCAGAGTGTAACATTGGTCCCCTTTCTCATGTTTCTGTAGCATCTAGAGTTTAACATTTGTACCATTTCTCCTGTTTCAGCTGTTCTACTTCAGTGTAACATTTGTACCTTTTCTCATGTTTCAGCTGTTCTACATCATCTTTCTGGGCCTGTTCAGCTACTTCGTGCTGACAGACCTGGCCCCCATGTCTGTGCGCTCCCCGTCCATTGTCGAGTACATCGTGTGGGGTTGGGCCGGCACCCTGCTCATAGAGGAAGGACGACAGGTAAGCCACACACAATAACCCTTTAAGGCCACACCCAAAAAAAAAGTTGGTCAATGGATTTCACTTTTTTTTAAATGGTGCGAGCAAGCGACTTTTTATTATTATTTGTTTTTTAAGAATCTTTTTTTGTCAAAGGATTCAGTGAGTGGAAAAGTAGAGTGAGCGACAATCTTTTTTTTTTACCAAGCCTCCGACAAAAGTTCTTAGTGGACCCCTAACATAAAAATTTTTTGGTTGATCTGGGGAAATTACTGGAATAAACAATTTAAAAAAAAAAAATCTCAATTAAAAAAAAAAGTGAGGCGAGTGAAATCCATTGACAATTTTTTTTTCAAAACGAAAACAAAATCCATTTCCGAAAATAAGAAATCCATTGACCAACTATTTTTTTGGTCTGGCCTAAGGACGGCATGTCGCTAAAAGATGACATGATGCACCAATGCAGCAGCGGGCAGTAAGGCACTGGTATTGGTGCATTATGATGACCCTCCAGGACTGTCTCAATCCCATAAGGTCGGCATGATGCTTGAATGCAGCACTGGTGAGTTACTTACCAGGGCTGCATTCATGCATCATTACAACCAAGATTATGATGCATTAAGGCATCATGCTGTCCTCAGAGGGTTAATGCTTTCAGGACAATGCTATACGCCAAATTGTGCTTAAATTCCCTCAAAAAGGTGGGCTTATCAGAGAAAGAGAAATTTTAACCCTTCACAGTCCGCATTGTTTTAGTTGAGCATGTTAAAGTATTACGTTGCGCCTAAAGGCTTAAAAGGTAGGAGAAGTGGTAACAATAGGGTTATAAATGATGATGTGCTGGTGGGGTGGAAGTTTAACGCTTACAGAACACTCTCCATGCCTTCATTAAGAAGGCCCTTTTTGTGTTCATTGGCTTTGGGACCTTGTCCCCAAAGCCATTGACACCACACACAGAGAGTTGGAAAAAGTAGCAAGAAAAGACTAGCATAGGTCCCCCTTGTTCATTGTTAAATTAAGCCCTAGCTGGCCCTTAAACATTGCCTAGGACTGGTATCCCTATGTGTCCTTGCAGGTGTGTGCAAGACTAATTTAACCTAGATCTGGTTTTCAGTTACTGCATGTAGTACCAGTGTACCTTGTGGTAAGGCCTAGACATCTTGTGAACAGCCATATTTTGAGTTCTCTAATGTGGCTGTCAATGGCAAGGATAGGTACCAGCCTAATAACTATTGACTCCTATGTCAAGCCAAGCTGTCAATGTCAATGCCAATTCCCATACTATGCACATACAGGACCTGTACTAGAAGTTGAGTGGTCCAGGGTGGCTCTTGAAATCGCTCAAGCCCGCCCAAAGACAAACTGTGAAGTCCAACATGATTACCCCTCCCCACCCCACACACACATGCAAGAAACCACATGCAACAACCCTAAAATAATATGTTGCCAACACAAGTCCTCCTTATGCCCCCTCCTTCTCCTCCCTGTGCCCCCTCCTCCTCCTCCCTGTGCCCTCTCCTCCCCCTGCTCCCTCTGCCCTCTCCTCCCTCTGCCCTCTCCTACTTCCTCTGCCCTCTCCTACTACCCCATCTTTCCCCTCCTCCCCCCTCTACCCCATTTTCCTCCTTCCTGTTACCTACTCCCCCTCTGCCCCCTCCTCCTCCCTCTGCCCTCCCTTCTCCCTCTGCCCCCTTCTCCTCCCTCTGCCCTCCCTTCTCCCTCTGCCCCCTCCTCCTCCCTCTGCCCCTCCCTCTGGCTGCCAAGATGGCTGTCGAAAACTCAAGATTGTCTGATTTCCTTGTGTGATAAATGGATAATATGGTTTTCTAGGATGTAGAATCCATTTTCAGGCTTAGATTTTCAGTCCGGGAAATTTCCAAGACGGCTGCCAAGATGGCCACCAAAAACTCAAAATTGTCTGATTTCCTTGTGTGATACATGGATAGTAGGGTTTTCTGGGATGCAGAATCCATTTTCATGCTAAGATTTTCAATCCGGGAAATTTCCAAGATGGCTGCCAAGATGGCCGCCAAAAACTCAAGATTGTCTGATTTCCTTGTGTGATACATGGATAATAAGGTTTTCTAGGATGTAGAATCCATTTTCAGTCTTAGATTTTCAATCCGGGAAATTTCCAAGACGGCTGCCAAGATGGCCACCAAAAACTCAAAATTGTCTGATTTCCTTGTGTGATACATGGATAGTAGGGTTTTCTGGGATGCAGAATCCATTTTCATGCTAAGATTTTCAATCCGGGAAATTTCCAAGATGGCTGCCAAGATGGCCGCCAAAAACTCAAGATTGTCTGATTTCCTTGTGTGATACATGGATAATAGGGTTTTCTAGGATGTAGAATCCATTTTTAGGCTTAGATTTTCAATCCAGGAAATTTCCATGATGGCTGCCAAGATGGCCTCCAAAAACTATACCAGCAGCAGTAAAACCAATAAAAATCAAAAAGATTTAGCTAAGTGCATGTAAGTTAACTGACCATGCAGTATTGCTGCAAACCATCACATATGAATTGCATTAGAACCCTAGACACACCAAAAAGCATAAATCTATGCCCCTTCGTTTTCTCACCTGTAGTTCATAACAATCCTATAAAAACCCAAAGCCACTACGGCTTTGCCGTAAAATCCTTGAATTTGTCCCCTTGTTATGCTACTGATTTCTACAATGTTAGGGAGTGGTCATTTCTTTAACAAGGGGGGGGGGGGTGGTGGACTTCAAGGATCGAAAATCAGCGTGCAAGTGGGCCCTTTGAGGCATAGTGACGCGTAGGCTTATTTGCTCCAGGGGTGTGAAATGTCCGCGGAAACGCGGAAATCCGCGTTTTTTAACTTCACAGGGACAGTTCCTGAGATTTGTCCAGATCCAATGAGAAATTTATTTACCTTTATGTAGGGGGGGGGGACTTAGAAGTATTTTCAAACCAGAACACCAAAATACATGAAATTTCACCATTGTGCTCTTACATTTTCAAAATTTTCTTGGGGGGCATGCCCCCACACCCCCCTAGAAATGTTAAAGTATATAATTTGCAAGAGTTTGGAGTCCCATCGTCAATTCAAGCAGCATCTTCAGCGGAAACCATTTTTTTCATTTCACACCCCTGTTGCTCAAAACACGTTAAATTTGTTTGACCCCCCCACCCAAGAGGGGTCCAAATTTTTAACACTCCCCCCCCCCCCCCGGTCAAGGGGTTCAAATTTGTCCACCTCCTCCCCCCCCCCCCCTGTTTTAAAAAAATGAACACTCCCTTATATGCTTGAATTGCTTCTTCTGGTGATGGAGGCAATAATCTTACTGAATTACTAAGTCCTAAATATATTTATAATTGGTGAATTTAGGCAGTGTCACGCCATGAAATAAAGGTAGCTATTAGTGCGTTAGATAAGTAAGGATTGGTGTCTACTTAAGGAACCCTTGTCATTAGTACAGCAATCCCCCACAATCCTACAAACCATCCCTACTTGATTACAATAATGCACATGTTAACAAGTAAATATTCACACGCTGCTTAGGAAAAATTGGTTTTAGGTATTAAGAATATCACAAATGAGGTACCCCTTGTCATTATGAAAAGGGAATTGTACATAACATGTTAAGGGTGGCAGAATAAGCAATGATAATTACCAAAACCTCAAAATAATTACCAAAATATATAACACCAAATACAAGGTACAATATTTGCTACAATTGAACTGATACCAGATGGAGCAAAGATTATTAGAATGAAGTTTGACAGATTGACAAGTTAATTATAAAGGCCCTCATTAGGTATTTTGTAATCACATATTTTGTTTTACTCACAGCCATAAAGATATTGACTTTCCACGGGGACTTTGCAAGTAGTTGTTGCATAGAAGATGCATATTAGGCTTTTAGTTCCTACTCCCCAAATATGGCAATTTAAAATAGTGTTTTTCCTGATTATTCAATTTAGTTTTTAACTTGAATTGATACCTAGCAATTTGTTCTTCAACAACAGAAACAGTGTGTGGTCTCCTTTTATGTTGAAATTTTAACAAAACTACTGAAGTCAGTTAAAAAAACAAAAATTAAAATGTAAATTTAACTTTTCAATATTAGAATTTATTTCTATGTGAACTCCCCTCCTCTCCTGCTGCAGCTGGCGACCCAGGACCCCAAGACGCTGACGTCCAAGCTGGGCGGTTACTTTGAGAGTTACTGGAACCGGTTTGACCTTGTGATGAACCTGTTACTGATCATCTCCATCGTCCTGCGCCATGTGCTGGACGGGGACGGCTTTGTCTGGGCGCGCATGTTCTACGCCTGCACACTCGCCATGTACTTCCTGCGGTTCATGCACTTCTTCTTTGTGGAAAAGAACATCGGGCCCAAGGTCATCATGATCCAGCGCATGGTAAGGTCATTTAAAGGTCATCATGATCCAGCGCATGGTAAGGTCATTTAAAGGTCATCATGATCCAGCGCATGGTAAGGTCATTTAAAGGTCATCATGATCCAGCGCATGGTAAGGTCATTTAAAGGTCATCATGATCCAGCGCATGGTAAGGTCATTTAAAGGTCATCATGATCCAGCGCATGGTAAGGTCATTTAAAGGTCATCATGATCCAGCGCATGGTAAGGTCATTTAAAGGTCATCATGATCCAGCGCATGGTAAGGTCATTTAAAGGTCATCATGATCCAGCGCATGGTAAGGTCATTTAAAGGTCATCATGATCCAGCGCATGGTAAGGTCATTTAAAGGTCATTGTAGTGTAAAGGTTTATCATGGAAGAGATCCTGGATGATGGAAAATTTCATATTATTTTATTTCTTGTGCATGAATTATGACCCACATTTTGAGTTGGATTTTAAACTGAAAGTGGGAAATCATTAACTCATCTTGATAGGTCTAAACTTGGAGCTCATGAGTCTTTCTTTGAGGGGAACAGATAACATCTGATAACCTTCTTTTCATTTCAGCTGACAGATTTAGCTTTTTTCCTCGCCATTTTCTTAACGGTGCTGTTGGCGTATGGAGTGTCGGTACAAGCGATACGATTCCCGGACTCTCCACCGACCTTGGACCTGATCAAGGACGTGTTGTATAAACCCTATTGGCACATCTATGGAGAACTATTTCTAGAGGAACTAGAGGGTGAATTTTGAATTTTATTATGATTACCAGAGCAGATGCTTTGAAAGTTAAGGAAAATTATTAAGGGAGTGTCATATTTTAAGAACGGGGGGGGGGGGATTATTTGTGGCCCACCAGCCCAGCAAGATTCAAGATCTTTGCTACTGACTCTATTTAGCTATTTCTACTCACTATCTTTTGCTCAAAAAACAAGTGAAATAATTTTGGTTCATCCCCCCACCTTCAATTGACCAAACCCCTTTCAAATAGTTAAGTGAACTAAAAAAAATCGTGTGCTAGAATAAGTAAGGCAGTGTGTAGCTTAGGACTACCCTCAGACAGAGTTAATCCTAATCGTGTTTGCCCAGGTGAGGTGCCGGACTGTTCCCATGACGAGCGTCTCTGGAGGAATGCGACCAGTGGCTACACCCGCTGCCCCCAGAAGAACGTGATCGTGCTCATCATGTTGGCTCTCTACATGATCATGACAAACATCCTGCTGCTGAACCTCCTCATTGCCATGTTCAGGTAAGGTTCTGTACTCATCATGTTGGCCCTCTACATGATCATGACAAACATCCTGCTGCTGAACCTCCTCATTGCCATGTTCAGGTAAGGTTCTGTACTCATCATGTTGGCCCTCTACATGATCATGACAAACATCCTGCTGCTGAACCTCCTCATTGCCATGTTCAGGTAAGGTTCTGTACTCATCATGTTGGCCCTCTACATGATCATGACAAACATCCTGCTGCTGAACCTCCTCATTGCCATGTTCAGGTAAGGTCCTGTACTCATCATGTTGGCTCTCTACATGATCATGACAAACATCCTGCTGCTGAACCTCCTCATTGCCATGTTCAGGTAAGGTTCTGTCATTTATACTTGAGTTGATAATAGTAGGGCTACTTTTTTTCTCCCTTTTTCCCTTTTTTTTATTATTAAATTTCATCGCCTTTCAAGGGGATGTTCTTCAGTTTGACTGCTTGAACACACTTTACAGAAACCCTTACCATTATTTAATACTGTAATCATCAGAAATCTAAAGTTGATATCAGCTCGTGCAGGGGATCAGAGGTAAGGCTATTGGGAATTATATTTGAGTTGATAATAGTAGGACTACTTTCACTACTTGAACTCACTTTTCACAGTATCAAATAATGGTAAGGGTTTCTGTAATTTAAAGTGGGACTTATCAATTATTTATTCTTTATCAAACAAATTTCATCTAAGTTGATATCAGCTCGTGCAGTAGACTCGGCCCCCACCTGTATATGATACAGACTGGGAAGGTGCAGCCGCGCGGACCTACACTCTCCAAGCATAACTTTGACTAAGTATATGATTGCGATTGTAGCGTGACCAGTCAGTGTACATGCGTGTCACTCTCCAGCAGATCTTTAGTAATGCTGGTGTATGTACCCAATATGTGCTGGGAGATGGTACTGCCATCCCAATGCCGTCCCGGCCCTGATAAGGCACTGGGTCAGACCCAGCTCGGGCGGGTGGACACGGGTGGGCGGGTCTGGCTGCGAGAGACTACTAGTGTAGAGGATCAGTGATATCCCCATGCCTGAGTGGTAGGCTCAGGTAGTCTCTGCACCCCTCCCGAACCGATCCAGTAACGTACGGTGTGGTTAAGTTGTCAGAAGGGGAAGTAGGTCAGCTGGTTCATGGATCTGGAGGTCATGGGTTTGAGTCCCGCTTTCTCCAATTGACTTTTCTGTGACCGTTACACTATCCTCCCGTTAGTGCTACCAGGGCCCAACCCACCTTCATCTGTGCTCCTAAGGCCCACCGGTATTGATATGACTGTAGCTAGGCAACCAAATATGGATGATTGGTGTCTTTATCTTTTTACTTCATTTGTCAAAGCACTACAAACAAGCCACTCAGATGATTATATATATTCTTAAGTCCTGAGAAAATCTGGTGAATGCTCGATGTAGCATCCTTTGGAAATGACTTGCCATAATTATTGCATAAAGACCTGTGCTTACCTTAACTTTTTTTTTGGGATTTGGCACTTTCATTCTTGTTTGGTTGTTGAATATAGGGCTGTGTCTCATGAGATCAGGCCATTGTTGTCGTCTATGACCGGATGCAATTTATGACCGGGTGCAATCTATGACCGGCTTGGAAGAAAACCGCTTTTTTTAGGGCAGATGAAGATATAAATGGTGGAAAATGTTAATGGGTGTTTTAAGACTCATTTTATTTCAATTTATATCTACATCTGCCCTAAATAAACCATTTTATCTCAAGCTGGTCATAGATTGCACCCTGTCATAGATTGCACCCAGTCATAGATTGCACCCGGTCATAGACGAAAACATTGACACAGCCATAGATTCACAGATAGTTTTATTTGAATTTGCAATAGTCAGCATATACATATCTGTCCTACTACTGCGAGGCAGACTACCACTATTTGTGGATGACTCCTTGCCAACTTGAGATGTCCAGTGAGATGTCCAGTGAGATGTACGTCTGGACGTTACAAATCAATCAATCAATCATATTGTCTTGTTAGGGAGTGCTCATTTTTTTTAACAACAGGGGGGTTGATGAGATTTCGCATGGAGCGCGCAAAAAATTTTCACCCCCCCCCCCCTAGAGGGGTCGAAATTTTTTACCCCCCCCCCTGGCAGGCCGAAAATCGTGCGCGTTTGCGCCCCTTTGTAGCATAGTAACGCGCGGGATTTTCCCCTCAAAACAGGTTGAATTTTTTTTACCCCCCCCCCCCAAGAGGGGTCCAAATTTTTCACACACCCCCCGGTCAAGCAGCCCAAATTTTTTAGCCCCCCCCCCAATCCACCACCCCCCCTGTTGTTAAAAAATGAGCACTCCCTTATCATATTGTCATTGTCCTTCTCTCCCCGTGCAGCCACACGTTTGAGCGTGTGCAGAACAACTCGGAGAAGGTGTGGCGCTACCACTTCTACAGCCACGGTAGTCATATTGTCTTGTTATCGTATTGTCATTATCCTTCTTCCCCGTGCAGCCACACGTTTGAGCGAGTACAGGATAACTCTGAGAAGGTGTGGCGCTACCACTTCTACAGCCTGGTGTACGAGTACTTTGACAAGCCCACCCTGGCCCCGCCCCTCATCATCATCTCCCACATCATACGCGTCATCAAGTACTGTGTGGGCAAGACCAGGTGTGGCACCCAACGCACAGAGACGGACTTCCGTGAGTACTACCGTAAAACCACAGCTATAAGCTGAATTTTATTTGGCGTTTTTATTATAAATAAGCTGAATTTTCTCCCCAAACTCGCATTCGGCTTTTAGGCGGGGTTTGGACAGAATAGATATTGAAAATGAGCAGGGTTAAGAAGGAATGATACTTACAATTAGATGTTTTATGTACTTTTTTTGTGTATATTTAACATAATCTTTTCGTGCTATATGCATATTTAGTTCAAGATGCCGTACATCTTTTAAAATCTATTTGAGAAAGTATTAAATTTGTTTAAAACTTGATTAGGGAAGAGGCTAAGATCGGGACTAAAGGCCCTTAAGATTCAAAAAGGGGGGATAAGCTTATAGTCAGGGTATTCTAGATTGTCAAAATAATTTCATATAATGAGCCAATTTTTTTTCCTTAAACTCACTTTCGGCTTATAGGCGGGGTAGGCTTATTGGCGGGGTTTTATGGTAGTTGTGTTTTTAATTGCTTTAAAAGTCATTATCATCTTAACATGCATCACGATGACAAGAGGGCATCCAAGCATTAAAGCTGGATGTTTGTTTGCTCCCCAGGTAAGAAGATGTCGGTAGCTGAGGACCACCGGTTAACAACGTTTGAGCGCGGAGGGATGGAGAACTATTTACTGAAACGGAGACAGACAGATCGGGAGCACATCGACGCCAAGGTGTCCAATGCCTCCGACAGGTGAGTGGGAGTTTGTATGTACACTTGTATATAAGGCAAAAAAAAAAAAATAGTTGTGTTCAGGTAACATGCCCCCAAAAAATAGGGTAGGTAGGTCGTTTTTTGTTTTTTTTAACCTTTTTTTTAAGGATTTTGAGACAAAACCCATTTTCCTATAATTTTTGTGAAAAACTTATTTTCGTGAAAAAAAGGCGTCTTTTTGGTAGAAAAAAACACATAAATGCCTTCCAAGAAAATTTAAAAAAAAGAAAAATTTGGGTAGGGCCAAAAAATAGGGTTGCTAGGGATACCTTTTTTTGGCCTAACGCCTCTGCTGGGTGAGTTGAGTCTTGTAAAACCTGTGCTGGGTGAGTGGAGGCTTGTAACACCTGTGCTGGGTGAGTGGAGGCTTGTAACACCTGTGCTGGGTGAGTGGAGGTTTGTAACACCTGTGCTGGGTGAGTGGAGGCTTGTAACACCTGTGCTGGGTGAGTGGAGGTTTGTAACACCTGTGCTGGGTGAGTGGAGGTTTGTAACACCTGTGCTGGGTGAGTGGAGGCTTGTTACACCTGTGCTGGGTGAGTAGAGGCTTGTAATACCTGTGCTGGGCGAGTGGAGGCTTGTAACACCCGTGCTGGGTGAGTGGAGGCTTCTACCACCTGTGCTGGGTGAGTGGAGTTGTAAGACCTGTGCTGGGTGAGTGGAGGCTTGTAACACCTGTGCTGGGTGAGTGGAGGCTTGTTCATTGGTATATATAATGCCTATGTTATGTGAGTGGAAGCTGTCAGAAATGTTTGTTTCCCTTACACATTGAGCAATCTTTCTTTAGCCATATCAATTTTTGTACTCACATTTTTGTAAGGCTGTTATAAACAGATATAATGATTTAAGCTGATCACCGTCATGTCCCTTCTCCTTTACAGGATAGAGAAGGTGATTGAGGACCTGGTACACGTACCGTGTTTGTTTACACGTACCGTGTTTGTTTACATGTACCGTGTTTGTTTACATGTACCGTGTTTGTTTACATGTACCATGTTTGTTTACATGTACCGTGTTTGTTTACATGTATCGTGTTTGTTTACATTACCGTGTTTGTTTACATGTACCGTGTTTGTTTACATGTATCGTGTTTGTTTACATGTACCGTGTTTGTTTACATGTACCGTGTTTGTTTACATGTACCGTGTTTGTTTACATGTACCGTGTTTGTTTACATGTACCGTGTTTGTTTACATGTACCGTGTTTGTTTACATGTACCGTGTTTGTTTACATGTAGCATGTTTGTTTACATGTACCGTGTTTGTTTACATGTACCGTGTTTGTTTACATGTACCGTGTTTGTTTACATGTACCGTGTTTGTTTACATGTAGCATGTTTGTTTACATGTACCGTGTTTGTTTACATGTACCGTGTTTGTTTACATTACCGTGTTTGTTTACATGTACCGTGTTTGTTTACAGGATAGAGAAGGTGATTGAGGACCTGGAGCAGATAAAGGAGCAGGTGGGGCAGTCCCAGACCTCAGAACCTGACAACCTCATGCTGACCATGACGGCACGTGAACCCCTCCTCTCCACCACACCCAGGTAAGTCTGTCAGCCTACGGGGCACACCCCGCTGACACCTACCCTACCCTGTATTAGACTAGACCAAAAAAAGAGGTTTGTTTCAGGTAACATGGCAAGAAAATGTAGGGTCGATAGGTCGGATTTTAAATTTCAAATGTTAAATTTTTTGTAACATGAAAGTACTAGCTCGCCTTTCCGAAGACCCTAAAATTGACCATAAAAGGGTAAAAATACGAAAATTTCTTCAAAATTGCATAGAGCAACGTAGGGCTGGCCCTGTTTTGATAGGGTTGTTCGGGGGACCTGAAACAAACCTTTTTTTTGGCCTTATATATTGTGCCAACAGGGGGCAACTGTGCCCCCTTCCCCTATCCTGCGCCTGTCTATAGGACTGGGTATCCTTGTGCTCACCGGGTGACAATTTGGCTTATGATAGATTAGTTTCACTTTATTCCTATATATTAAAATCTTGCCCATAAGCCAGATAATGTTTGCGGAATGTATCCCTCTACTGACAGGGCTACTACCATGTCCCTCTGCCCCCCCCCCCTGCCCTGTACTATACGTGTATGTATTGTGTTAACAGGCTACTACCATGTCCCTCTGCCCCCCCCCCCTGCCCTGTACTATACGTGTATGTATTGTGTTAACAGGCTACTACCATGTCCCTCTGCCCCCCCCCCTGCCCTGTACTATACGTGTATGTATTGTGTTAACAGGCTACTACCATGTCCCTCTGCCCCCCCCCCCTGCCCTGTACTATACGTGTATGTATTGTGTTAACAGGCTACTACCATGTCCCTCTGCCCCCCCCCCTGCCCTGTACTATACATGTATGTATTGTGTTAACAGGCTACTACCATGTCCCTCTGCCCCCCCCCCCCTGCCCTGTACTATACGTGTATGTATTGTGTTAACAGGCTACTACCATGTCCCTCTGCCCCCCCCCCTGCCCTGTACTATACGTGTATGTATTGTGTTAACAGGCTACTACCATGTCCCTCTGCCCCCCCCCCTGCCCTGTACTATACGTGTATGTATTGTGTTAACAGGCTACTACCATGTCCCTCTGCCCCCCCCCCTGCCCTGTACTATACGTGTATGTATTGTGTTAACAGGCTACTACCATGTCCCTCTGCCCCCCCCCCCTGCCCTGTACTATACGTGTATGTATTGTGTTAACAGGCTACTACCATGTCCCTCTGCCCCCCCCCCCCCTGCCCTGTACTATACGTGTATGTATTGTGTTAACAGGCTACTACCATGTCCCTCTGCCCCCCCCCCTGCCCTGTACTATACGTGTATGTATTGTGTTAACAGGCTACCACCACCATGTCCCTCTGCCCCCCCCTGCCCTGTACTAAAAGTGTATGTATTGTGTTAACAGGCTACTACCATGTCCCTCTGCCCCCCCCCCCCTGCCCTGTACTATACGTGTATGTATTGTGTTAACAGGCTACTACCATGTCCCTCTGCCCCCCCCCTGCCCTGTACTATACGTGTATGTATTGTGTTAACAGGCTACCACCACCATGTCCCTCTGCCCCCCCCCCCCTGCCCTGTACTATACGTGTATGTATTGTGTTAACAGGCTACTACCATGTCCCTCTGCCCCCCCCCCTGCCCTGTACTATACGTGTATGTATTGTGTTAACAGGCTACTACCATGTCCCTCTGCCCCCCCCCCTGCCCTGTACTATACGTGTATGTATTGTGTTAACAGGCTACTACCATGTCCCTCTGCCCCCCCCCCCCCTGCCCTGTACTATACGTGTATGTATTGTGTTAACAGGCTACTACCATGTCCCTCTGCCCCCCCCCCTGCCCTGTACTATACGTGTATGTATTGTGTTAACAGGCTACTACCATGTCCCTCTGCCCCTCTCCTACCCTGAACTATACGTGTATGTATTGTGTTAACAGAGTGGCCACCATGCCGCACTCGAGTGCTGAGACGGTGACGTTGCTGCAGGAGCGGGTAGCGGGACTAGAGAAGCAGCTGTCTCACCAGTCACGCTCCATGGACAAGGTACACTACACAGTCATAACTGCTTCAATGTTTGTATTTAAGCAAATTTAATATGCCTTAAAAGGGACACTTATACATAGGCAAACGCCAAGGCCCATTGATACCGTCTCTGTTCTATTTCACGAGTGTGGGCTGGGGCAGTATCCCACGAAGCCGCATTAAATGATGGAAAAACTACTTTTTCATAGCCCATTTAATATGGCCACATTGTATTCAATTGGGGGGCATTGGATATGGCCTTCCAGTGCTTAAGCATAACGCATCTTGTATATCCAAAAGATAAACATTCACAACCATGATAATATATGCCAAGGTATCCAGACGTGACTTAGGTTACAAATTGAATGAATATCATGAAAATGATTCTGATGTGTGCTAAATTTTTTTTTTTAAATACAAAAAAAACACTACACATTCATAACTGCATCAATGTTTGTATTTAAGCAAATTCAAGGTCCCTTGAAGGAACACTTTATGCGGCTTTAGGTTCAGTAATGCCATGTTTAAATGTCATGGGAAGGTTATAACAGCATGTAAGTGGCTTTAAAGGGGCATTCTCACCACTTGCGCTTGACCACATAGCAAACTGGAGCAGTACTAGAATTGAAAGTGGGAAATGCTTGGTGAGAATGCCACTTTAAGAGACATTTACTCAAATTAAATATGTGCCTCTACATGGGGTAAAAATCGACACAGGCGACACGGCGACACGGCCGTTTTAAAAATCGACACGGGCGACACGGCCCTTTTAAAAATCGACGGACACAGACTTGTTTAAAAGTAACTAGTATATTCTATACAGATAAAAATCGACACGGCGACACGGCCGTTTTACTAAAGATCGACACGGCGACACGGCCAAATAGTTGGGGACCCATGTAGAGGCACAAATATGCTTATAGTGTTACTTTAAGCATATTCAATTTACTGAAATGCAAACATTCATACAATGCATACTACCTCAGTATTCATAGGTTCTTCTGTTGTGGTTGGTTGATACCATTGATTGATACCATTGATTCTTCCACCTTATATCATATAGAATGTGAAAAGAAAAGGTGCTTTTGTAAATATTGAATTTTAAAATGTATAAATATCTAGAGTATTCTCTGAAAAAAAAAGGAAAGCAAATGAAATATCAATATTTGTTTTGATGTCAATCTTTTGTAAAGCTTCTATAAACAGCTTTAAAGGATGATTTTGAAATGGCTGAATATACCGTAAAACCTCGCGTATAACCCGCGGCTAGTACGCGAGTCAGATCGGCGGTGCGGCTTATAGCATCGGCCGAGGGTCAGGGTGCGGCTTATACGCGAGTTTTTGCTGCTATGGCACAGTGCTAAAAGTAACCATAATCAGATCCCTGGTGCGGCTTATAGGATCGCCCCAAAGTCGGGGTGCGGCTTATACGCGAGTTAGGCTTATACGCGAGGTTTTACGGTAGTTATCCTGACTCTTCATATCATCTTACAGATGGTGTCTATGCTGAAGGACCTGCGTGATGACCGGGTCTCATCCAGGCACCCACCGTCAGAATCCAGGCACCCAGCGTCAGATGACCACAGCAGCCACCAGGCAGACACATCGTATGTCAGTGTGTCGTCGGCTGCCTCCCGCGGCCCGTACCGCCGCGCCCCCCACCACAGCGACCCGTCCATAGAGATACAAGACCTGCCTGACAACCATTAGGGGTCACTTACTTAACATGAACTTTAGTGTCACTTCCTGCCTGAATGGTATTAGACGACACATTATATATGTATATAGCCTGGGTACAGGTGTGTGGGAGCCCAGCTTAGAACCCCACTTCATGGGAGTGCTACTCATATCAGGAGTAAGCCTCCCCACCTTTCCTTCTGATAGTGAAGACTGGTGTTTTATTTCATGGTGAATACGGCCTATCAATATTGAAGCAATGGGAGGGCTGTTCCCAAGGGGAGCGTGAAATAATCCTAAGTCGCCTTCCACGCTGTGACCGTATTTCACGCTCCCGAGGGTCACGTAACTTTTGAGTATGCTTCCTTGACCAAAACAAGGCTTCTACATGTAAACAAAGGTAGTTTTAGTCTAACTTAGGCCGAAACACCCTGAAATAAATACAGCTTCACTTAAAAGTGCCTTCGTCAATGGTTACTGCACCCGAGCTGCCTGCCCCGTATTGCCTGCGGCCAGCATGCAATACGGGGCAGGCAGCTCTCGTTCAGTAACCACTGACTCGGACACTTTAGCATGCAGCTCTGTCTATGTATGTTAGCTGGAGTCTGATGATGTGAATTTAGGTCTTGTGTAAAGCGACATGCTACTTACCTGGCAGATTGTTCCATTGCGTACATTGTGGTAATGGTATGTAAAAACATGTAAGTCCTTCGTCACTGTGATATCCCTGTGATATTATTGTGAATACACTAGATTCAAGGTTTTGTCCAAATAGTTGTAGTTAGAAATATTTCGATACCAAGAATACATTTTGATAATAAAATTGCTATGTATTACAGTATTATACCCATATTTGTAACCATGGCAATGTCCAGCATTTGTATTCACTGTATGTTGAAGATATTACCTTGTACCACTAATGTGATAACTGTTATAAAGCATGTAAATATCTCAATATCAAGGATAAAGTCAGAAATTACTTTTGAAAAACTAAGATAGTATTTATAAATCATAAAAGTAACTGTGATGTGTAAATATAAATATTACTATTTATGAATAACAGCGCGCAGTATATTTAATTTATATTGTTAAAACATGATATAAAATTTTCTTTTGTCATGAAAACTTGTTCCCTTTCAGGTAATTTAAGGGAAAATAACTTGTGTTATCCTTTGTTGTACCATGTCTGTGTAGTAAACTAGTCTAGGGGTGCTCCTTTATGTCATTTAGTAACCAAGCATTGCTGTTTTGTATTATGATGTTATATTATAATGTGTTGTTCCTTACAGCATCTGGAATCAAAAAATAATGTAGCCACTAGTAAGATAAATTTGTAATTTTCTATGAAAGTATATATGGAAAATTGAAAAATAGCTGCCTGCATTGTTTCAGTGAAAGATTTGATTAAAAATATTGATTCATGAATGTGAGTACAAAGGAGTAGTTCTCCTGCACACCACCAGCTGGCAGCACTGTCCACTAACCCTTGCTCAACGAGGAGAGAATCAACTACAATAAACAACCTTTCCCATACAAAGTGTTTCTTGCTTATTTTCTTTAAATCTTATTATTTTATGAAATGGAAATGCCCTTGGTATTTAAAGGTAATGATATTCATCTATAGTAAAATACAAGTGATAGTGTAGGACCAATATACTGAGCTATTTCAGCCTTATTCCTCAGTGATGTTAATGAGTCTATACTATGACCTGATGAAAAAGACCATAAAGCACATTGACAAATGATTACATCATTGGAAAATCTAAATTAAGGCCTGCATGTGATCCAAAAATTCATTGACAAACAATTTTCTTTAAACTCAAATTATTTTTTCTTTATATCATATGCAATCAAAATTGTGGCTATCAATGTATATCATTATAGCGCCATAAATACAAGAGACAGTCGCCCCCTGCCGGGTTACTATAGAACTGATTAGCGTGCTTATTTGTTAGGAGAAAGAAACTGATCAGAAGCATGTACAAACCAGCGAGTGCGGACGTGTTTGTGGCGGTGGGAGTGGTACTGTGTTAAGAAGTTACTGGTACATTAGCAGCATGGATAAGAAGTTACAAAGATGCAGTGAATGCGAGGAGGCTCACATGCCTAAAGGAGGAAAACCATGTCCATACACTATTGCGGCAAAGAAGGCGACCTTGGCGTTGAAGGCGGTTGTGGCCGAGGTCGAAGGCTGCAGACTGTACATTGACTCCCAGAGTACCTGGGCAAGACTCCCGGGACTCAGGAGCTACCAAAACCAGGCCAAGTGAATGACAGCACGGTGAGTGCAATGTTGGCCGAGATGCAAGCTCTCGGAAATTAATGGAGGAGCAGATGAAGCTGCTAACCGGACTGGTCCAAGGACTCTCAGTGGGTGAAGGTGTCATGGCCACCAAGACAAAAGGCCAGGCATTGTCCCAGTCTAAGGCCCAGGCATTACTCAATACTAAAGCTAGTGTAGCGTTTTCTCCGATCGTATAGTGGGGGGAAGGGGTAGGGGTTGACTTCTCGTTGTGTTCTCTAAAGTCAAAAGAGGTGTGTTCGAGACACGGGGGTTCGGACCACTAGGATGGCATTAACACTAGATAAGGACACATGACAACAAGTAAAATTACAGTTCAAATGCTCTTTTATTCTAGACATAATAATATAGTTGTATGAAGGATAAGTAGGTGTCTATCGGCACGCGGTAGGCCTAATATAAATGCTCGGCGACGTTCGGTTGAATAAATCTAGGGGCCAGGATTTAAGACTAAGCCCAAGTTCTATCTCTAAGTGTGCAGGAGGGCCAGGACTCCGCTAAGCCCGAGGTCTACAATAAAGTTAAGTGACGAATACATTTGGCCAGGACTCCGCTAAGCCCACGGTTCTACGATAAAGTGATGAGTATGCTCGGTTTCCCGGGTAAAACTTGGTACGTCTGTGAATCGAGGTTTCTAAGTGTCGGTGATAGGGGGCGCCGGTGAATTCTTGATCTAAAGTTGGTTTGAAGGTTCTCTGAAATAAAGTTCCATGGTTTTAGAGTTGGCTAAAGATGGGTTTCTGAAGGTTCCTAGGTCTTGAAAGTGCAGGTCTAAAGGGGTCATCTTGAAGGTCTAAAAGTGCAGGAGTGCAGGTTGTTTGAAGATAGTGCAGGTGGTCTGAAGGTAGTGCAGGTGGTCTGAAGATAGTGAGCTGCTCCTGGGGTGTGGTGGGGTTGAGAGCCTGGTGGGTTCTGCCTGATTGGGGTGGGAGCCCTCCCTTTTATGCTACCAGGCTGGGATGATCACGTGACCAAGTCTCAGCCAATCAGAATCCAGCCAATCAGGTTCCAGTATTTATAACTTCTCTATTATAAAATAATGGTAATATTTAGCAAATTGAAAGTTGTGGCATGTTAATCTAGAGTGCCACATTAGTGGGGAACAGCACTTGAATTGTGCAAATCTATAGAGAATAAGCTAGAATAGGAGTGAAAAGAACTAGGGCCTGGGGAAGGGCCAAAATGGCCCCTTTCAGCCATTTTCTCAGTTCAGATCAGGGTCCTCTTATCTGCTAAAATACAGTGATTTAAACTATGATTTGGTCCACTAGCCTAGGTAGGCTAGCTTGGTGAAGGCCACTTCTAACTAGTGTGCCCCTTTAATTTGGGTGACTTTGTATATTTTAAGCAGTAAATCAGAAAGCTTGGGTTGGTAAGGTTTGAGGCTAGTTGGCTGTCAGTCTACCAGAGCCCAGCATGGAGAAAACATGGAGGTTGGGGGTGCTGGGGATTTGCTCAAAATACACATAGAAAACAGCAGCATCCGGACTATTCCAAAGAGGAGTAGACAGCTAAAGGTCTTGTCTTTGGTACTGACTATAGTAGGTGAGGTGACTTTATTTCAATTTGCAGTTTGAAGGGTGTTTGCAGGGCCATGTCAGGGGCGATAATAGGTGCATTGGGCCCGCACAGGGACGCGCAGAGAAGCACCGCCCGGCGCTGGCAGTGCGAGGGGCGGGGATGCGCAGAGACGCACCGCCCGGCGCTGGCAGTGCGAGGGGCGAGGACGTGAAACGCTACACTAGGTAGGATTAGGGTGGCCGGACCATTTTTATATCATGGTACAACATATGGGTAATACAGATGTACTTATAGCATGAATCCTCGGATTATAGAAACTGTCTTTGTAATTATTATATAGTCAAGAAGATCATGTTGATTGAACCCACCTCACCCTGCTACACCTTCTGACAGGTTTTGAAACGGTGCCATTCCTCAATGATCCTTTACATGCAGTGTTCCCATTGCACCAGTATGCCACCTGGTTTAAAGACATCACACTAATGACCTCAGCTCTGGTCATGTACCATTGAGGGCAATGGAAACCTGTCCTGTACGATGCTGTCATCTGGTGTCAGAATAAATCTAAACGGAGTACAATCCATACCTTACACCCAGGAGCCTGACGCTGGCTGGCAGTGGGTTATATCATTTCCATTCAAAATACATCATTTTCAGTTAATTTAGATATCTGCAGTAGTTTGCCATAAATTGCCAATTGAAGTATAAAAATCATTATCTTAGATAGCTTATCTGAAAAAGATATAATTTTGTCAGGTGATAACAAGACCTCCCATGGGATACCTGCCTTCAAGAGGCTTCAAACAAAAAAAGAATCTCAATACATGCATGTGCCATCCAGCAGTGCAAATTCTCCTAAAGGACAGGTTCAAGAGATCAGCCAGTTATAGAGCTCAAAATAGACCCGAAATCTGAAGGTCTTTCAACATTGCCCCTTTATTACGTTATGTAAAACAATGTACTGTGCTTATTCCAGCTCATATGAGATTGACCCATTCAATATCTCAATATACCAATTTACTAGAAGTCTCCATCTACTATATAGCCAAAATGGCAAGACATCGTAAAAGGGTCATTTAACATAGGATCAGATACGCACTGAACGATCATGCAGACCCTCCAGCCAACCTATCCTGAGTTACCATACTATCCTTACAGTTCCCCTGGAATTGTTTATACGCTGTCAAATTTAGACCAATAATGTTGGGACAACACTATACTGTGTGGGACTACAGAGGCGCTGCTGCTGCCACCTAGTGCTATTTAATGTATAGTGCACCCCAAAGGAAGGGGGGAGGCCAATCCATAGTAATGTGTATGTCTATGCTATTGTGAATGTGAATTATGTAATCCAAAATACGTACTTTCAACTCGTTACAGTAGGTTCTACTGACTAAAAAAATAGTACAATATGATTTGTAATTTAAACAGGAAAACAGAAACACCATTTCATAAACACTACAATAGAAAGTCCAGTCAGAATGCAGTTGTATAAAGTCACTTCTTACAGTGTACTTGTGTTTATTGCACCATGTCCCAGCCTTTAGATTGGCCCATTTCCTTTATATATAAATCAACTGTTACTTAACTTTCTTGCCACATCCTCTTTGGGTAGATTATTTATGTCAGATATAATACTAGGGTTCTCAGCACATAGCAGTTATTTCAGTCAAGGATTTTAGTATGCTGGTGTAGAGGTCACGGAAAACGTAGTCATTGGATTGGCTGGTAATCAAACCACAGACCTCTCGCACCGGTGACAAGCATGCTAACTGTTACACTACAAACCCGTGTCTGACTACTCTCCGCTCCCTACGTTACTGGATTGCAATGACAAGTCCCGTGGACATACAGGCACAATGCAAGATGACTTCCGGTTATGGCACCCCCTGCAGGGAGACACACCCGGACATCGTGCCCCTACACTGGTATGAAATTGTACCCGATGTGGTTTTAAAAGTTAATCACCAATTGTAATCTTTCCACAAAATCTTTTTTCTGCCTAGTAAGATATACTGTTGGTCACTCAAAAGTCTGGTGTTTAGTAGTGTCAGTCCTCATCCTGTAGAGAAGTCATCCCGGCGATCTCATTATATAAGTTGTGTTCAGGTATCCCTTTCCAATTTTTTGAATTTTTTTGTTTTTTTAAAAATTATTTTTGGGTTTTTCCACCAAAATAAGAAAAAAAGAATTCTACTGAAATATTTTTTTACTGAAATTATACGAAAATGAGAGGAATTTTGTTTCAAAATCATTAAAATAATTGGTAAAAAAAAGAAATCGACCTACCTATCCTAATTTTTTTTTCGGCCATGTTACCTGAACACAACTTTTTTTTTTGGCCTTAGTTATCTGATGTATATTATATCATATAGCTATAAACCAGGTTGTTGTTTGTTATATAGCTATAAAGATGTCGTTGTAGTAGAGTCCAGCGGCCATGACGACCCACAGGGACACGCCCCAGGCTTGCAGAGCGAGCTGCACGGGGTGCGTGTCCGCAGCGACCCAGGTGATGGGGAAGTACGACTCAAACACCTCGTGACACATGTACACCACAATCGAGTTCATACCTGTAAACACAACATTAACTTTTTAAGGGAGGTCTGAGCCCATGGCAGGGTTGTTCCCGACTCAGTGTGCCTTCACACTCAGAAAAGTCAGCGTCATTGTCGCTAAAACCACTCTCACATGAAAGTCAGGCAGTGTCTGACTTTCATATGAGAGTGCTTTTAGCGACAATGACGCTGACATTTTTGAGTGTTTTTAAAGGGGCATTCTCAACACTCACACTTAGCCACATAGTAGACCAGAACAGTACTAGAATTGCGAGTCAGAGTGGGATACACTCAGTGATGGTGCTACTTCAAGGATGGTATGTTTGATTTGCCTGCATGATGCACAAATGCAGCCCTGGTGAGTAAATTGCCGGTGCTGCATTAATGCATCATGCTGACCCTTCAGGAGTGTCTCAACCCCGTAGGGTTGGCATGATACTTACACGCGGCACTAGTGAGCTACTTGTCAGGGATGTATTCATGCATTATGACAACCAAATGAAGTTGACTGATCACATAGGTTTGCAATTGTTTGCATTAGTTATAATAATAGTGGATATGTCCAAAAATAAGGATAAACTTAATCAGAAAATGTATCAAGATAGAGCAGTCATAAAACAGACCTCATTTTTCCTTAAATCGGCTAATCTAAATTCCCTTCAAAGGGCCTAAAAATAGGTTTAAGATATTCAAGTCCCTCATACCTGCAGATTTTTGACTAGCTGAAATAGGCATGAGGAAATGTTGGTAATCCCATATTTGTTATTGAAGTCACTAAAATTCAGGGTGTAAATAACCCACAAGGCCAGACTCCACTAGAGCGACACTGCTTGCTGCGGAACACAGCGATCTTTTAGGTCCTTTGTTCTGAAATATTTTGCCCTGTTTCGCTGTGTTTCACCCTTAATGTCGCCCTGTCCATGGGAACATTCAGGGCAAAACACAGAGAAACAGGGGGAAATTATCAGAACAAACGACCTAAAAGAACGCTCTGTTTCATAGGTAGCTGTGTCGCCCTAGTGGAGTTTGAGCTTAACTGTTGTCACTGACCGGGGTAGAAGAAGGGCGTCCCACTCCACACCTGGTGAACGTCTATAACGAGGTAGAAGGCAGCCAGCAACAGGAAGGCCATGCTGGACAGCGCCAGGATAAACGACACCGACCTGTCATAGGACAATACACTATATAGTCAATTACCAGGATAAACCACACCGACCTGTCATAGGAAGATACACTATATAGTCTGTAACCAGGCAGAAGGACACCGACCTGTCATAGGACGATACACTATATAGTCTATAACCAGGATAAACGACACCGACCTGTCATAGGAAGATACACTATATAGTCTATACCCAGGATGAAGGACAGCGACCTGTCATAGGACGATACACTATATAGTCTATAACCAGGATAAAGGACAGCGACCTGTCATAGGACGATACACTATATAGTCTGTAACTAGGATGAAGGCAGCCAGGATGAAGGACACCGACCTGTCACAGGAAGATACACTATATAGTCTCTAACCAGGATAAACCACACCGACCTGTCATAGGACGATACACTATATAGTCTCTAACCAGGATAAACCACACCGACCTGTCATAGGACGATACACTATATAGTCTATAACCAGGATGAAGGACACCGACCTGTCATAGGAAGATACACTATATAGTCTCTAACCAGGATGAAGGACACCGACCTGTCATAGGAAGATACACTATATAGTCTATAACCAGGATGAAGGACACCGACCTGTCATAGGACGATACACTATATACAGTCAACGGCCACCCCTCCAGTGCAGCCAATCCCTCTAATACAGACACTGTTCATAGTCTCAAAGATACTATAATGTTTAGAAAATGACTCCCTCCAATGCTGCCACCCTACCAATGCTGCCACTTTTTCATAGTCCCAAGGGTGGCCACATTAGAGGGAGTTGACTGTAGTCGATAAGCAGATAGAAGGCAGCCAGCAGCAGGAATGCCATGGAGGACAGCGCAAGGATAAACAACACCGACCTGTCATAGGAAGATGCACTATATAGTCTGTAACCAGGATAAACGACACCGACCTGTCATAGGACGATACACTATATAGTCTGTAACCAGGATAAACGACACCGACCTGTCATAGGACGATACACTATATAGTCTATAGCCAGGATGAAGGACACCGACCTGTCATAGGAAGATACACTATATAGTCTATAACCAGGATGAAGGCAGCCAGGATGAAGGACACCGACCTGTCATAGGAAGATACACTATATAGTCTGTAACCAGGATGAAGGACACCGACCTGTCATAGGACGATACACTATATAGTCTGTAACCAGGCAGAAGGCAGCCAGGATGAAGGACACCGACCTGTCATAGGAAGATACACTATATAGTCTATAACCAGGATAAACGACACCGACCTGTCATAGGAAGATACACTATATAGTCTATAACCAGGATGAAGGACACCGACCTGTCATAGGACGATACACTATATAGTCTATAACCAGGATAAACGACACCGACCTGTCATAGGACGATACACTATATAGTCTATAACCAGGATAAACGACACCGACCTGTCATAGGACGATACACTATATAGTCTGTAACCAGGATGAAGGACACCGACCTGTCATAGGACGATACACTATATAGTCTATAACCAGGATAAACAACACTGACCTGTCATAGGACGATACACTATATAGTCTGTAACCAGGATAAACGACACCGACCTGTCATAGGAAGATACACTATATAGTCTATAACCAGGATAAACGACACCGACCTGTCATAGGACGATACACTATATAGTCTATAACCAGGATAAACAACACCGACCTGTCATAGGAAGATACACTATATAGTCTGTAACCAGGATGAAGGACACCGACCTGTCATAGGAAGATACACTATATAGTCTATAACCAGGATGAAGGACACCGACCTGTCATAGGAAGATACACTATATAGTCTATACCCAGGATGAAGGACACGGACCTGTCATAGGACGATACACTATATAGCCTATAACCAGGATAAAGGACACCGACCTGTCATAGGACGATACACTATATAGTCTAGAACCAGGATGAAAGACACCGACCTGTCATAGGAAGATACACTATATAGTCTATAACCAGGATGAAGGACACCGACCTGTCATAGGAAGATACACTATATAGTCTATAACCAGGATAAACAACACCGACCTGTCATAGGACGATACACTATATAGTCTATAACCAAGTAGAAGGCAGCCAGGATGAAGGACACCGACCTGTCATAGGACGATACACTATATAGTCTGTAACCAGGATGAAGGACACCGACCTGTCATAGGACGATACACTATATAGTCTATAACCAGGATAAACGACACCGACCTGTCATAGGAAGATACACTATATAGTCTGTAACCAGGATAAACGACACCGACCTGTCATAGGACGATACACTATATAGTCTATAACCTCGTAGAAGGCAGCCAGCAGCAGGAAGGCCATGCTGGACAGTGCCAGGATGAACGCCACTGACCTGGCAGGGGAAAGGTGCATTATTGTATAGTAGGAACAAGCTATCTATATAATAAAGCATAGGGAGAGATGTTCCTGAGGGGGGCGTGAAATTAATCTCTTGCATCTGGCAGGCTCCAGCCATAGTGCACCGCCGGAAATTCAAAATTGCTATGTTGAGGAGGTAAGCAAACATGATGGAAGCAAACAAACATGGTGGAAGTAAACAAACACTGCACAAGTTAAGAAACACTGTAGACTGCATATCTATTTTAGATTGAGTTACCCTAAAATAAATACAGAGTTTCACTTAAAAGTAACATTGGCAATGGTTTTTGCACTCGCGGTGCCTAGGATTGTACTGCACTTGGCCTACAGCCATCGTGGGATACAACCCAAGCACAGCTCATGCACAAAGCAGTGACTAGGTATATTTTAAGTGAAACTCTATTTACATCATGCATCAAGTTGCATGTTCAGTTATCAGCATCAAGAGACTTCAGGAGTCTTATCAACCCCCATAGGAATGCAACACTGGTGAGTTACTCGCCAGGGCTGCTTCCATGCTAAGCAAAGGGCTCATGCAAAAGATCATGAAGGTGCCCTCAATGGGTTGAACTTCCTCAACACCTAGTGAAGGATTTTGGTTCAAGAAGACATTCTAGCCGAAAAAGACTACCGATCGAAAGCTGGAAATTAAATTCCCAACACACTTTTAAGAGGTATCAGCTGAGGGCGGCTCTATGAAGCCAGCACCCTCATTAATTATTACTGGTTATAAGTGCTGTAATGACTCTATAGACCAATGCAGCAAGAAAGGGTGACTTTACAGAAAAGTTTTTGATAAAGTTTTTGAACATTTCTGAAGCATGACAGACAAAATCATAAATATAACCTCAAAGTCCTGCATTCCAATATATACTATTAGAAAGCTAATTGTCCTGGTAATCTTCTGATATAAGATGTTAGAAAACGTAGCCACTGCAGACAATTTTATGAGGATTCTGCTAAAACCAAAGTAAACACAACTTTATTATGAAAAAGTCACCCTGTCTTGATGCATTGGTCTAGTTTGTTCCGCTATTAATATCATAATATCCCAAAAAACTACCTAAATATGTGGACAACCATCAGTCATATGGCAAAGAATTCACAATCCAAAATAACCAGTGCATAGTCAGCTAATGTACTCACCACAAGTTCTTGTTGACAGGAATGACTCCCTCGTTCTGACTGAAGCG
Source organism: Harmothoe impar (assembly GCA_947462335.1). Lineage (NCBI taxonomy): Eukaryota > Metazoa > Annelida > Polychaeta > Phyllodocida > Polynoidae > Harmothoe > Harmothoe impar. Next base: position 86,910,744 of record OX381706.1, read on the forward strand.
GCACAGGGCCCCAGCTACCAGGCCCTGCATGCAGACCATAGAAGTACCATTAGCAGGTGTAGGACCACCTTGTATTTAGGGCTGCCCTGTCACATCATTTTGATTTGACTCACACTTTTATAAAACCATATAATTTGCGATTTTTATGTGATATTTGCGAAATATATACTCCTATTGATTATATAGATCAATATATCACTTACCAGCTTACGGATGCAGTATGTGCATGGTCCATTGCATTTCTGAATTATTATTAGTTTAAATCAGTATTTCATCTAAAGTGACATACATATGGCAGAGCCTCTGCTTGGAGCAGGTGTGAAAGCCTGAGACCCCACCTGCTATACCAGGCTTATGTGGTGGGAGAGTGTGAACAACCTGATTAAACACCCTGCCTGTGAATACTCCCGGCCTGCTAAACCAGCCTGGGCAGGCTGCATTAACAGGCTAGTCCCGTCCTCCACCTGATTAGTGCCAACCCAGTGTTATAATATCACTGCATGGATCTTTGCATTTAAGTACATTAAAATTTAATGTGCTTAAAAGAATACATTTAGTAGCATATCTAATTCCACTTAAAGCAACTTAAGGCCACTTTAAAAAAAAAAAGGTTTCTCTTCACTGCGTGCATAATAAAAATCAGCTGTTGAGGAAATTGTTTTTTTCTCTTTGCAAATTTTTGATGAAAATTATGATAGAAATAGACAAACATTGGCATAGTTGGTATCAAATTAAAGCTACCGTAAAACCTCGCGTATAAGCCTAACATGCAGTGTGTGTGTTTTGAACCAAACATACACACATAACATGACCCGAAAGGTCTTGATGCCCAATGGGTCTGTGTAGGGCAGCTGTTCATGTTTCTTTTTTTAATGTGCACCATTTATTTCCACATAGTTTCCTATGTTTAAGGCCATCTACCATAAATGTGAATGAATAAGAACTTACCAACACCACTCCCCAAAGGATAAATCGCAGGACTCGGCTTCTCCAGTTTTTGTGTATCAAAAAGATCTTTCCAGCCTGAAAAGCAATTACAATAACATGGCGTGTAGGCTTATATAATAATATTGGCAATTTGAGAGTTACAGAGGAGAAAGAAACATTTAGGATTCAATGCAATTTCTGCACTTATAATCATGATAATAGATTGTGATATAAAATTAAGCAGTGTTAAGTACCCTACATTCTCCTGTATAAGCCGCATCTAGACTTTTGAAAAATAGTACAAGCCTCACAGGGGGTCTGATCATGGAGAATCTAGCGCTGTTCTATACTATAAAAAACCTCATATTAGCCGCACCTAGACTTTAAGCTTCCTCTAGGATGACCCTACCTATAAGCTGAGCCCTTCTTTGAAAAAAATTATTTGATTTTAAAAGTGTTTTTCCTTAAACTTAATGTAACCCACCTATAAGGAAAACCCTAATTTTGGAAGAAAAATTCGGCTTGTATGAAGAAAAAAAACATCAAAAAGAATTTGTCTTATGGGTGCGGTTTTCTGGTAGTTGATAAGAGTTATGTGTTCCCTAAAACCCCAGTTTTGTTTGTCTAAAATGAAATACTATCCATTGAAATATTTTAAATAAAGAGTGATACATTTCGGTTTTTTGGAGTAATGATCCTACTAGTTTCGGTAGACAGGCTACCTTCTTTATTGACTATAAATTCTTCTCAGGTATGGTTGGGAGTAGTTTGCGGAGCATATTACAGGCATGGCAACGGTTGCTATATAGTTATTGGACTGTATTCAATTGTATGGAGTGCTGAAGGGAATAATCCTTTTTACAATGTTTTTATATATTGAAAATTACCGGTAATTTAAAAAAGTTTAAAAAAAAGTAGTTGTTACTGACCTGGAGGCCGAGGAAGCACATGAAGACAGAGGTGAGTGACCCCAGCACTCCCTCAGGGTCGTACGCCATGGTCGTGTGGTACGTGTTCTGTAAACAGATTATGACTATCAGTAGCAGTATTTCTTATTAGGCCAAAAATAAAAAAAAGGTGTGTTTCAGGCAACCCGACCCTAGATTCAAAAAAGGGCCAACCCTAGCATTTTTTTCCCCAATTTTGGATTTTTTTTATTTTATTTTTTATTTTTATTGTTTATTTTTCTCAATTTTTACAAATTCTTTCAAGAAAAACAAGCTCCCAATGACCTCAGAGGCCTGAATAATTGATTAACTTCAGAAAATGGCTTTTTAAGAGGAATATGCAATAACTTCTTGATATTCCTAGTCAATAGAGGAATTATTGAATCATTCTGGTGAGTCGCGAGTCGATTTCTCGATTCGCGACTCATTCCTGGTTCTCTCTATGTTAAAAAAAAAAATCAAAAAAAAAATCCGACTACCTACCCTAGAAATTCTGACCATGTTGCCTGAAACACACCTTTTTTTTTTGGCCTTATGTAGGTGATAGGATAAATGCAGTTGGGGTTAAGGTTATCTGGCTCATGGACCTTCTTATACACGTTTTGAGCAATACTCCTCAGAATGGTAAAATGCCACATGCTCCCGTTTGAAACATGCAGAACAAGCAATCATGAAATAAAAAATTGAAACTAAATGATGACTTATTTCTCATCCCAATGTAGCGGTTTTCTCCCTCACCTCATAGATGCGGTCATTCATTTCATAGATTCGATCATCCATAGATGCAGTCACTGCTGTATTGGGCAAGCAGCATATAAATGTCTGTCCTACTACCGCAAGGCAGACTACCACTATTTGTGGCTGACTCCTTGCCAACTTGAGATATGTCCCAGGCGTCACACACAGTACACTTGGACGTTAAACAACCCAATCAATCAATCAATCATCCCCATGGTTGTGGTCTTTTGAGCCTTTGAATCCAGTTGGGCTCCAGGTCCCAAAAAGCAATGTTGGCCCCTTTCTAGTGTTTAATAACGAATCGCGATGACTGTATATTAACATGTAATAAGCATGGATCCTTGAAGCATCATGTGCACCGCATTCGACCTAATATGCGCCCTTTTCCTAATAAGCGCTGCCCCCCTTTTCAGTTTTTTTTTACCCCACATTGTATTCCTTCGATTTTGTTACTGTTCTCACACCTTCTGTGACATTGAGAATGTTAAGACCAAATGTGGAGGGGTGAGTTGAAGCCTTGAGTGGCCACTCAGGTTTGCTAGTAGTCTGTAAAAGATGCACGTGGGGACGAACTTGCCGAGTCACTAGACGCCACCCATTCAACCTGTAATCTTAGAAAGCCCACTTTTCCCGTAATCTTAATATGGATGGTGTTTTATATTGATATGGGGGGCTTTGCCCCCCGACCCCCGCTCTTCTTTTCCCTTCTTGCACATATGTATAACAAATACACATTCAACCCGAAATCTTATAAGGAAGATGTGTATCAAATAAGGAAATAAGATTACGCCAAAAGTGGCGATTTTAGATTACGCACAGAATGGGTGGCGGCTAGTGACTCTGCAAGTTTGTCCCTTGTTGGGTAAAAGACAGCATGGGGGGCAGTTATTAAATGAATATTTGAGACAGATTTGAGACAGATAATATTTTGAGCGCCCAGGGCGCTTATTACATCAAATACGGTAATATGACTAAACCGGTACGTACAGTGCATGTCGGGTGTTGGTAGATATGGCTGACACCAAACATCCAGCGGTCTATGACTCCCGCCGCCCCGCCTGTACAGTTAGAGTACGAGCTGTTGTCGTGCAGGCCTCCCGGACCAATGTAGCCCCTGGGGGAAGAAAATGTATAAATCAGATATCATCATAAAATGGTGAGAAAGGTAGTAGGGATGAAGAAACAAATAAACAGTTGAAGAAAAGGGAATATTAAATACAGAAATAGTCATTAATGTAAATTATGACACAAGAATGACAGGTGACCAAAAGAAAAGGCATATAATTATAAATTTGTATGCATAACTTCTCCCCACCATTTCTTTCTACAATATGCCCAATTTTAGCCCTTTTCAGGCTTTCCAGTCATAGAGGTCACCCGGTCATAGAGCTCACCCAGTCATAGACTATCAACTTGTATGGATCTGAATAAAGTCAAAGGACACTGATGGCTGTTAACCCCACCCTATAGGGGTCAGGCTGGTCGCTCTATGGGCGCATCCATTGCTTGATCTGGTACTGGCGAGCCAAGCACTGATAACAGCAGTCACATGGGTACCAGCTGTTACATAATGCACCCTAAGAATTCCGCAGTGAAGACCAGGGAATTATCTCATTGGTTGATAATGCATCCAGCTACACGCCTATAAAGACTGGACACAGGATCATGAACTATGTTAGTATACCATATTTATTCTTACTATCAGAACAACTCGCTCGATTGTTCTATCTCTACTTTGGTTTTGCTTAAAAGAGCCCCATGTTGTAAAAGAACCCAAATTAAACTCCAGATTCAAGTGAGTATATCCGATGTGTGAGACAAAAAAATAAATTTCCCTAATAATGAGTCAGGATGTTCCCAAATATCATACTTAACTTCTTATCTACTGAATTCCCCCTCATTCCCACAGATATTGCCCAAATTTGATTTTATTTCCTAAAATATGGTCATTTTTGAATAGAATCATGCACGATTTTAATGCCCCATGGTAAAAACACTAGAAAATACCATGGTTGGACCCAATGGGACCCAATTCCTGAGCTGTTACGGACCATGGATACCATTTTAATGTAATCCAACCCATAAATAATACACTTTTTCAGCGGGTGATGGTTTCCTGACCTGACTTGTTAAGAAGTACCCTGTCTGACATGGCGAGATACTCGTGAAAAGTGAATCCTTTTTTCGATAAAAAAAGAAGAAATTTCCATTTTTTCTCCGTTTCTTAACCCACTGGGCTGGCGTGGGGAAAAAATAATACACTTTTACAATATTTGGAACACATTTATGTAGGATTTAGAATTTGGCAAAAATCGGATATACCCACTTTAAACTCAAACTCAAAACTCAAAGTAGCAGCTTGAGGCTGTATGTACTCACGTGGGGCAGCCTGGTACGGGGAGTAGGAAGGTGAGGAGGAGATGAGCGGCCAGAATGCTGAGTGCTACCAGCCACTCCGGCCAGAACGGTAACATGTCCCGCACCAACGCCAACCGCCCAGTCTGTCAACAACAGTACTGTCATAGTATTATCTCTATATTATCAACCAATCAGAGGCCAGAATTTGCTTTTGCTGCTTAACACTTTCTGAATACATTAGAGATAACTTCTGAGTCTAGTGTGTGTCTATACCTGCATGGTACATTAGTCCAAAATTCCCTAACTTTACATGGTGACAGCAGTGGGATTTGCCTTAAATTTGTATTAAAGCGCCATAATCACTGGGCATGACCCATTCACATTTCTAGTACTGCTCTAGTCTACTTTGTGTGAGCAGTGATATTGCCCGTTTAAGCATTTGTCTAAGGAAAATGAATTGCTGACAACTATAGGTATTTCACAAGCAATTTAGGTGGTAAGTCTGAATGGAACTCAATTTGTTTCCTCTCCCTCTAGAAAACTATGAAAACCTGTACAAGGTTGTTCTGACAAAATAATGGACAGATTTTCTGGATTCTGCAAACAGGAATGTGTTAATCAGTGAGACGTCTCACACGCGGTACTTAGTGATCAAGTCGGCTGATCAAAGAGCATTTTACTGAATGGGGAATATGAACCAACATGTCAAGACTGCAGTACCCATCTGTAGGGTGTTTACCTGTCCTGCTGAGGGCCGCGAAAACGGCCGTTTCTATGCCATGCTGTAGTATTTCTACTCTTTAACTATGAACGGAATGGAAATTTAGAAATATTCTGACATCCCCTGAAAGCCAAGACATTGGGCTTTCTAACAATGCGAGGGCTTTCTAATTTTTCATTTTTTTAACAACATAATTCTGCCGTCTGCACGCAGAGACCCTCATAACAGCACCTGTTGCCTTGAGTAGGCTTCTTCCCAGAGATCCTGAGTTAGACACATCTTCTTTTTTGCCATTTCCGTTCTAAATGGCATTTAAATGAATTAAACTGATGCCCCAGGGGTATAAGGGACACTTTAAGCTATGTCTGAGGCCTACCTCCGTTTTTCTATCATTATTTTAAGTATATTTGCCAATGAAAAACATTACTGAGGAGCTCAAATCTTAATTTTAAATTGATATTATCGTAATGGAGTTAGGTACATTTTGAAAAGCTATTATTTAGGATTCAAAAAGTTATTGCTTATTAGATTGTATTTCCAGTAGTTATGAGCGGATTTTAGGTTACATTAGGACATATCCATGGCTAGATAATGGATATAGCAGATGTAAGCTGTGACAGAATATTTACAATGTTCATAAATGCCAATCCAGACCTATATACTTATTGTGTCATGTCATGGCTTTAATATCCTTTTGGAATTTGTATGTTATTGTTACTATTAATGGCATAATGGACCATTAAGGTGCATCAAGCGGAGTAGAGAAATAACCATTTTCAAGGTCTCTAGTGCTACAGCAGGCCAACAGGTAATCACCCTAGCATGACCACTTTTCTCTGCTGAAGTGTATAGGAAATGTTTCCAGAAATAACTCTGACTCTGGCTCACATTCTGCTTAATTGCACTGGATCCAAAGCAGATATCGGAATGCCGTCTTTTGCATTGTGTCCCAAACATGTTTCCCCTTGTGGGGATGGGTCTCACACATTTGTAGACGTATTATTTCAATTTAAGGGTAAACACCCTACCATCTGACAGTGGAGCATCTTCTACTCCACTGTAGAAGGACTGCAGAAAGTAGAAGAAAACATCTTGCAGACACAACATCAATGTACAGCCACTGATGACGAAAATGTACTGAAAACAAAGCCAACAATGATGTAATGGTATAACTCACTATATTAGGATCCTCAGCTTTGGCAAAGACCGTCTCTAGGAGAGCGACACAGAGGTAGGAGAAGGCGAGGCGCTGCAGCACCCCCGGTATACGCAGCTGGGCTAACTCCACAGGGCCTAGGTACAGAACACAATATCAACCATCTATTAACCACAGGGCAGAATAGTGCCATTTCCTTTGGCATGATGCTCCAATGTAGCTACTAACTCATCGGTGCTGCATTAAGGTATAATGCCAAGGTTACAGGGCCAGTACGATGCACCAATGCGGCACCAGAAGTACATTGTGCAGCAGTAGCTTGTAGCTGCCGCATTGAACTTTCAGGGATCATACCAGCCACAGATCACAGATGAGCCGTATAAGAATTACCTTTTTTAAGGTTTTGTTGGGTCTAATTACCACATTCAAAATTTCCCTCTGTCCGCTGGCACCCTCGCTGGTATTTTAGGCTATCTTAGGCTAACCTAGGGGAAAGCTTTTGAAACATCTGTGAGCTAAGACTTATTGACTCTTGACTAAATAATTACCACAGAAAGGAGAAACACTACTCACCATTCTTTGTGTTGATGAGTAGACCGAGAGCAAACAAGATGGCCGTGCGCCTGATGACCTTCAGCAGGATGTTGCTACGGGGGACGCCCTTCTTCAGCATCCCGTTAAAGGACAGAGCAATGGAGGTCCCCATGATCCATGTGAACCTGTTTGAGTTGAAGATAAGATAACAATTAAAGAACAGGATGATGAGATCCCCATGATCCACATAAGCCTGCAGCGAAAGATGCCACATACCTTTATCAAATCTGGGGTCTAACATTGATCCTTGTGGTACCCCATAATTTGTGCTCTTTGGGTCTAGCTCTCCTGGGTGCGTGGAAACACGTTTTAACAATCTTAAAATATCTTAAAAATCCATAATCCTAAAACAAGCAAACCATTTGCCTAACCCTAACCCTAACCCTTTCCTTAACCTTAAGACTATAGATTAAGACTATGCTAAGATTATTAGGATTATGGTCAGAACGTTTGTCCGCACACCCAGAAGAGCTATCACGTATTTACTTAATTTGTAGAGATGCAGATGAGGCATGAGTGCTATGAAGGTTGCAATGCAGCTTAATCCTGTACCAATTATATTTAAAACCCCGGGGGTAGGCGACAGTGAGACTGGCTTTCCTATTTGTAGATGTGATACTTACCAGGGGAAGACGAGGTCGGCCACGGTGAGCCCGTTCCAGTAGGAGTGGGAGAAGAACCAGTAGCCACCACCGCCATAGTTAACAAACATCATCACCGTCAACGACATCCTGAAACAACAGGGGAAAGAGAGAAGGTTGGTTTCCGGTAACATGGTCTGAAGAGCTAGGGCCGGCCAGCAGAAATTTTAAAAATGTCATTTTTTTGCTTTACACCTTTTTAGGCCTGATTGCAGAGTTCTTCCTCTAAAATCCTTAATTGTCTGATTTACAGACCATAAAAACTGGAAAATAACGTAAATTTCCAAGAATTGGGAAAAATAGCAAGATCGGCACTGTTTCACTAGACCTGGTCAGTCGACCAGAAACAATCCTTTTTTTTTGTCTAATCACATGTCTCATCGATTTTAGTCACACAGTTAGAAAGCATCCATGTTATTGCTGAAGAGCAGTCCAAAGAGTTTGTTAAAAACTAGAATTATTTTATCCAAGCTCTGCCTTGTTTGATCTACTGAACACTAAGATTGGATCAGTTGTCTCAATGATTTTCTGTGTATATAATTACCACATAATTATATAAGTATAATGCTACCGGTATGATTGGTCACAGTTGGTTATATATGTTTACTTAGGTTTATACTAAGCCTACCTGGCCTGCTGGCTCTGTATGCCCCAGGTCAAGGTCAAGGTTGTCCTTCTTCACTGGACCATGACCATCTAACAGGGATCCACACCTGTGTATTTTTTCCTTTTTTTTTACATTAATAAATAAGGGGTGGTTAAATCTACCCAAATTGGTCAATCAATTATCTATTGTTGTTGTTTATCATCATCGTTTCAGTTAGGTCAGCTTTATAGTATGAATAAAATACTGGCTGCTTACCCTCTGAAAGCGTCCAGTGACCTTAGCCGGGTCTTGCTGACCTTGACCGGGGTGGGGTCGTGTTTGGGCAGACCGTTCACCGACTCCTCCAGAGACGTCTCTCCCAGATCCTCACAAAGACAACACACAAGCTATATATGGCTGTGTCTTACCAAATCAATACAAGTTGATAGTCTTTGACAGGGTGGTGTTTTTGACCGGCAAGCTCCAAAACAGCAGAAATGGGGATATCTGTGTACATGACCCTCGATTCAGCTGTTATGAAGCTTACTAGTCAAAGGCATTACCCAGCGACAGTGAGGAAGCAACGAACAGAAGATAAGCAAGCAGGCAGGGAGACAGGGAGAGGGGAAAGAAATCAGGGGGAGGAGAAAGCAAGGGTAGATGAGAGAAAGGCAATAGGCAACCTGCAATGGCAGAGGTACATAGGAAGACTCAGAGAGGGAAGCCTGGGAGATAGTGAGACTGGTATAAAGCTGTACTCACAGACTGGATGCCGCCCTTCTCCCTGCATGAGGCAGCACATGATGTCTGTACCTGGTGTAGGACGCCCCGCCTTTGTAATTGACGAATTATTATCCACAGTATGGACACGCCAGCAATGATGGCCAAGGCCACGTAGATGGCTGAAGCATCATAGATTATTGCATCATATGTTTATAATGGGAGCAGTGTACTTCCTCAAAGTTAAGTGTCATCAAAATTTGATAAATGTTTTTACTGCTATGTCTAATTGTCTATGAGCATTCTCATGTGTGGTCTTATGTACTTCATTGATCTCGCTATGCCGGGAGTCAGTTGAAAGAGAGAAAATGTTAGAAACATTGTCGTTTTTGCGGCACATGACTCTCACACTTTTCTCTGTGTTGAGTTGTACCTGAATCTCAGCAGGGACCTTTAGCAAACCCTACGTAACTCAATAAACACAGGTCATTATATACGTGCACTGGTGGCAAGGGTAAAATGCTATGCTACGTCTACGTTTCATGAGCTATGGTTATAGGTCCCGACTAGGATGATGAGACTTACGTATAAATGTGTCGATGCCGGCACTGGTCTGTGCCCAGGAGAAGGCGATGCGTGTCCGAGACACATACAGAGAGTACCGGCCATGTTCACTCATGTTACGGATCGTCTCACTGTAATATAGAACAAATGCCAACGCCCATTAACATCGTCTTTGTTGTATTTCACAAGTAGGGGCTGGGGCAGTATCCCATGAAGCCGCAGGCTGAGTGGGATGCGCCTTAGCCCCCATGAGTGAAATACATCAGAGCAGTACCAATGTAGTTTGCATTGGTGTTTATTTGAAGCCATTTAATGAAGGAAAAACAACATTTTCTTAGCCCATTGAATACGGTCACATTGTATTCAATGGGGGGCATTGAATACGGCCATTCAGTGCTTAAGCATAGGAGATCTTGTATTTCCAAAAAATAACACTGCATGAAACACTCGATATAAGTTCATTTAAGTTTTTCCTCAAAGCCATTATATATGCTTAAATGTCGAAGATAAGTAGCTATAATGACCTTTAATCGACCTTGCCGGGAAGACTTAAATGTCAAAGCTTTCACATTTAAGCATATTTTGGTATACCAAAAGTGACTATTTTGGTATATTTAAGCATATTTAAGTTTACCCAAATGTACCAAAATATTTACCTAAAGGTGATTAAATGAAATGTCAAGGCCATGGGAAATTCACTTAAATGTGATTAAACCAAATTTCAAGGCCATGATAAATTTACCTAAATGTGATTAAACCCAATTTCAAGGCCATGATAAATTTATTTAAAGGTGATTAAACCAAATGGCAATATTCAGGTGCTTGTATCCAAAAATTCACATTTAAGCAATTTTAATGACCTTTACATGACCTTTTAATGGATATTGCCATCTTCTCTAATTTACCTAAATGTCATTAAATATATCAAAATCTGCTTATTTTGTAATGCAGTGGGATGGTGCTCATTCATTAGGTTCATCATATAATGGCAGGCTCCATGTGGAGTCACCAGGGAGGCCAGAGGAGCCGCCAGGGAGGCCGGGGGAGCCGCCAGGGAGGCCGGGGGAGCCGCCAGGGAGGCCGGGGGAGCCGCCAGGGAGGCCGGGGGAGCCGCCAGTGAGGCCGGGGGAGCCGCCAGGGAGGCCGGGGGAGCCGCTAGGGAGGCCCGGGGAGCCGCCAGGGAGGCCCGGGGAGCCCGGGGGGGCCCCAGGGAGCTGAGCAGTCAAGTAGGCAGCTGGGCAGTCAGTCGGGCGGTCTTCAGCAGGCAGCAGGTAGGTTGTAGCAGCAGGAGGTGTATCCAGTAGGCCAGGCACTAGTGAAGTGAGCAGCACCACCAGCAGCACCCCCATTATAAAGGGGGTGCTGTCACAGTCACGTGACCGCCGCGAGACCTCACTCTGATTGGCTAAGGGAGGTCACGTGACCTCTGATGTGCACTGAAGCGGATCAGTGTAGCTTTGGCCGTCATTGGGTGCGCATTGTAGCACTTCTAGAGGGGTTAGGGAGTCCCAGGAGGTATCATTGTAAAGCCCCCGGGACTCCCAAAATGCCTGAATGTAAATCTCGCTGTGCCCCAAGTAGTTCTGACTTTACAGCACCAAATGTGTATTGTAGCTTCAGGGAAATTAATAGATAAAATGAAGCAAAATAAAGGGTACAGAGACCACCACACCAGTCCCACTGCTGCCTGCCCCTCCAGGGCGCGGACAAGGGGTCATATACTGCCTCCTGGCGGACCTAGAGCGCCACAGACACCGCCACCCTAGTCCCACTGCTACCTGCCCCTCCAGGGCGCGGAAAAGGGGTCATATACTGCCTCCTGGCGGACCTAGAGCGCCACAGACACCGCCACCCTAGTCCCACTGCTGCCTGCCCCTCCAGGGCGCGGACAAGGGGTCATATACTGCCTCCTGGCGGACCTAGAGCGCCACAGACACCGCCACCATAGTCCCACTGCTACCTGCCCCTCCAGGGCGCGGACAAGGGGTCATATACTGCCTCCTGGCGGACCTAGAGCGCCGCAGACACCGCCACCCTAGTCCCACTGCTGCCTGCCCCTCCAGGGCGCGGACAAGGGGTCATATACTGCCTCCTGGCGGACCTAGAGCGCCACAGACACCGCCACACCAGTCCCACTGCTGCCTGCCCCTCCAGGGCGCGGACAAGGGGTCATATACTGCCTCCTGGCGGACCTAGAGTGCCACAGACACCGCCACCCTAGTCCCACTGCTACCTGCCCCTCCAGGGCGCTGACAACTCCCCTGATTAGTATCAAGGGTTGTAGCCAACCAGAATTCCTCAAAATAATGTAAAACCCATTAAGATATATTTCCGGTAAATACAAAATTACCTTAAATTTCCTGAAAATGTCATTTGACATTTCCGGTAAATTTAACTTTCCCTTAAATGTCTTGGTAATGTCATTTGACATTTCCGGTAAATTTAGGTTACCCTTAAATTTCCTGGTAATGTCATTTGACATTTCCGGTAAATTTCGGTTTCCCTTAAATTCACCGGAAATGTCAAATGACATTTCCGGTAAATTTAAGTTTTCTTTTATTTCATGGCAAGCTCCAAACGACATTTCCATGATATTTCCCGGATATTTTGATACACTTAAATATACTTAAATGGGAATTTCGATGCAGTGTAAAGATCAGTAGTTAGTCCCGGTCACACCGGCATCTATCGCTGAAACTGTTGAATATTTCTTAAGTGCCACAGCCTAGATATAAAATCCCATTGGTCAGAATGATACATCAATGAATGTAGCGCCAGCAAGTTACTTCAATATTTTGCCAATGAATGTAATGTTAAGGCATCATGCATTTGATACCCACAAATGAACTCGATCTATTGATGCATCATGTAGGGTTAATGTCGCTAATCATTTGTGAGGAAAAAATATTTATATTGCTAAAATACCATTCTGATTGAAGCTTGATAATATGAAGTTTGAAGAGTGTGAGTTTGATGAATGAAAAAGATTATAATATTATGAAAATGAAATTAATATACCTCCATATGAAGTGTCCGGAGGATGTGTTCTTGACGCTGAAGGTGACGTGGAACTTGGTGTCAGTCAGGAAGGTGCAGTTCTCTGTCAGGCTCAGGTTAAACAATGGCAGCGGGGCACACTGGGGACAGGAATAAGTAGTCTCAGGTTAAACAGTGGCAGGGGGCACACTGGGGACAAGAATAAGTAGTCTCGGGTTAAACTATGACATAGGGGCGCACTGGGGACAGGAATAAGTAGTCTCAGGTTAAACAATGGCATAGGGGCGCACTGGGGACAGGAATAAGTAGTGTCAGGTTAAACAATGGCATAGGGGCGCACTGTGGACAGGAATTAGTAGTGTCAGGCTCAGGTTAAACAGACTCAGGTTAAACAGTGGCAGGGGGCACACTGGGGACAAGAATAAGTAGTGTCAGGCTCAGGTTAAACAGACTCAGGTCAAACAGCAGCAGGGAGCACACTTGGGACAGGAATAAGTAGTGTCAGTCTCAGGTTAAACAGACTCAGGTTAAACAGCAGCAGGGGGCGCACTGGGGACAGGAATAAGTAGTGTCAGGCTCAGGTTAAACAGACTCAGGTTAAACAGTGGCAGGGGGTGCACCGGGGACAGGAATAAGTAGTGTCAGGCTCAGGTTAAACAGACTCAGGTTAAACAGTGGCAGGGGGCGCACTGGGGACAGGAATAAGTAGTGTAAGGCTCAGGTTAAACAGACTCAGGTTAAACAGCGGCAGGGGGCGCACTGGGGACAGGAAAAAGTAGTGTAAGGCTCAGGTTAAACAGACTCATGTTAAACAGTGGCAGGGAGGGCACCAGGGACAGGAATAAGTAGTGTAAGGCTCAGGTTAAACAGGTTCAGGCTAAACAGTGGCAGGGGGCACACTGGGGACAGGAATAACTAGTGTCAGTCTCAGGTTAAATAGACTCAGGTTAAACAGCGGCAGGGGGCGCACTGGGGACAGGAATAACTAGTGTCAGTCTCAGGTTAAACAATGGCACAGGGGCGCACTGGGGACAGGAATAAGTAATGTCAGGCTCAGGTTAAACAGTGTCAGGTTAAACAGTGGCAGGGGGGGGGGCACAGGAATCAGGCTCAGGTTAAACAGTTGAACCAGAGATGGAACCAGAAAGTATGATTGTAAAACTACCCTCATACATTCGGGTTCCTGTCCACTGGTTCCAAGCTACCAGCAGGAGTTGCTCAAATCCAGCAAAAACCCAAGCTCAAGGTCATGTGGCTGTTACCAGAGCCTTCCTTCAAAAGGATTTGGGTACCTTAGTTCCCTCAGGGGTACTTCACGTTTAATACACCAGGGGGCAGGTAGGTCTGCCTGCACAACCAGCACACACCTGTTCTCTCATCCTCATCATAAACATTGATGCTCTTACTGAGTGAAAAGCTACACGATCCAAGTTTCTCTAACACTGGCAGATATTGATGTACATGCAGATTCACATCAAAGCACTAATGAGTGGACTCTGATATACTGCATTATATAAATAGATGCAGCAACGAAGATATTGTGAAGATGTTAAACTATTAATACAGTGAAATCTCGTTATAAGGAGAGCCTGATAAGCAATGTTCCTTATAAAGAATACTATATCCATGTAAAAAGAGAATGGACAACTCAGCCTTTTAACGGGAAGTATCAAAACAGGAATTGTTTTCCAATACAATTAATCCTACTTTAAGACTTCATTATCTCAGGATAGCTCTGAAGTTTATTACAACACGCTTTATTTTCTGTCAAACTCGGTTGTCACTTTCCTTAAGGTACCTTGTAAGTGGGGTTCCTTAGCTCCCAATATGTGGATGATCGTTCATTTTGTGATAGAATGATATAATTTGGTCCCAACATACTTTGTAGGGTACTTTTTTAATTTCAGGATGGGAGGCACCTGGAATTTTGAATTATTGGGTCCCTTTTGACAATCTAAAACTAGATCAGAATGAAAAGCTCTGAATTCTATATCAATTTTTAAAGCAGGCTAAGCTATGTTGAAAAATATTGGATGTTGAATTTGAATGTAGCCCCATATATGACTGAAGTCCCCTAATTGTCTAAGTGAGATAAACTAACTTATTTCAACCTTATTTGCGTAGTTTGCATATTTGTGCTCAAAATCTAGATCACAAGTTTGACTTGTTTAAAAGGCATAACACCCAGTCACCATATACTTTGATAGGTGCCTTTTCAGCAAAAAATGGGAGGCACCTGGAATTTGAATTGTAAGGCCATTTTAGACTTTATAAAAACTAGGTCAAGTTGAAAAGCTCTAAATTCTGTATTGAATTTTACTCTCATATTCTGAACACATTGAACATTCAATTGAAATGCAGCCCTATATACTTTAATATGAAAATTATGGACCTATTTTTACCTACTTTAACATCATTTTTATAATTTGCATAACTGTGCTCCAAGTCTAAATTACAAGTTGAAATTCAGTTTATAGGCATAGTTAAGAGCACACATATGCAAATTATGCGAATAATGTTAAAGTAGGTCAGTATATTATGCATAGGGCTTCATTCTAATTGGAGATTCAATGTATTCAAAATAGGAGAATCTGCTTTAAAAAGCAAAATAGATATTCAAAATTCCAGATCCTCCCATTTCCCCCTCAAAACTCACCTATGAAATATTGTTATGATGTAATGTTGCCTTGATGGTATGCATTTAAACTAAATTCAAACTTGTGATATAGACTTGGAGCATGAATATGCAAATTATGCAAATTATGTTAAAGTAGGTCAGTATATTTAAATTAGACAATTTGAGGACTTAGGGCACATATATATACGGCTGCACTCAAAATGAAGATTCAATGTAATCAACCTAGGAGAGTCTGCAATATAGATTTAAAAGCATTTAAATTTGACCTAGATTTAGATGGTCTAAAGTGACCTAACAATTCAAAATTCAAGGTGCCTCTCATTTTCTTGCCAAAAAGGGATTTATCAAGGTATATGTTGACTAGCTTTTGTGCCTTTTCAACAAATTTAAACTTGTGATACTGATTTGGAGCTCAAATATGCAAATTATGCAAATGAGGTTGAAATAGGTTGGTATATCTATATCAGATAAGTGGAGCAGTTAGAGCCTCTAAGGGGCTGTGTTCTGATTGGGAAGTTAATGTCATTTGACAGAGGATGGTCCATTTTAAAAAACAATGGAAAGTTTACAAATTCTCAAATAGCCCATAAAATAAAATAAAAATTCCAGGTGCCTCCCATCTTAATATGAAAGAGTATCATACAGAGTATGTCTGGACCAAATTATATGCTTCTATCACAAAATGAACGATCATATTGCTAAGGAATATAACAAGAGGTAATGAAAAGTAGCCTGAAGGGTTTAAAATGCACATAGCTTAGTATGTGAGCCCCAACAAGCAATGAAAATAATCGCATAGCACAACAATAATAATTAATATTACTCGAAACCTTAATACAGCGATCAACATTTTGATATATCGCTCAAATGACTCAGTCCAAATTGCGTCATATCTGCTATAT
The DNA here is from genome assembly GCA_947462335.1 of Harmothoe impar. Lineage (NCBI taxonomy): Eukaryota > Metazoa > Annelida > Polychaeta > Phyllodocida > Polynoidae > Harmothoe > Harmothoe impar. The sequence continues at coordinate 86,927,233 of OX381706.1, forward strand.
CAATACTTTAATATCAATTATTTTTGTCCAATTTTTTTTGGTGGATATCTTCTATACATGTACAACAGGTTTGTGAAATCATTTTTTTACTTAACCAATTCTAAAAAGTTTATGTCCACCCCTTGACATGGTCCTAAACAGTTATATTGCAACAGGCTAAACGATAAATTAATGGCCTTAATATAACGCTGGTGTAACGATTAGAAGAGCTTAGCAACATGTTACGAAATCATTATATTAGTGAAAACGAGTTAGTAGTATAGTATGTATCGGAACGGGACTATAGTTAACTACTGTTTATTACTCAATCGACCTGCAGCCAATCAGAGGCCTCCATTTGGTCACGTGACCCCCTCATTTGCATAATTACGTAATAGGCCACGCCCCCTTGATCACCAGCCAATCAGGGGCCGCCATTTGGTCACGTGACCCCCTCATTTGCATAATAGGCCACGCCCCCTTGATCACGTGACCCCCTCATTTGCATAGTAGACTACGCCCCTTTGATCACCAGCCAATCAGAGGTCGCCATTTGGTCACGTGACCCCCTCATTTGCATAATAGGCCGCGCCCCCTTGATCACGTGACCCCTTCATTGGCATGATAGGCCACAACAACATCACGTGGCTATCTTTGTTTGTAAACAACACCACGTGGCTCTCTTTGTTTGTAAACAACACCACGTGGCTCTCTTGTTTGTAAATAACACCTACTAAGTTTAGTCATAGGTAGCAGTAGTGTTTGTAAATAACGCCTACTAAGTTTTCAGTCATAGGTGTCTAGAGCAGCAGCAGCAGCAGCATCTTCAGCAGCAGCAGCAGCAGCAGCCGCGTCATAAGTGTCTAGAGCAGCAGCCACGTCATAGATGACTAGTGCAGCAGCAGCAGCATCTTCAGCAGCAGCAGCAGCGTCATAGGTGTCTAGAGCAGCAGCCGCAGTAGCAGCAGCGTCATAGGTGTCTAGAGCAGCGGCAGCAGCATCTTCAGCAGCAGCGGTAGCAGCAGCGGCAGCAGCATCTTCAGCAGCAGCAGCGTCATAGGTGTCTAGAGCAGCAGCGTCATAGGTGTCTAGAGCAGCAGCCGCAGCAGCAGCAGCATCTTCAGCAGCAGCAGCGGCAGCAGCAGTAGCATCTTCAGCAGCAGTAGCAGCAGCAGCAGCAACATCTTCAGCATCAACAGCATCTTCAGCAAAAGCAAAAGCCCGTAACTTAGCATCATGTGCATCAGCCATAGCCGTAACAGCGACACTGCGACTAGCATAAGCAAAACAGGCTATTTTTTTAGCAGCTGTACAAGCATTTATAGCATTAGCCCTAGCAGCAGCCGCAACAGCGACACTTTTAGCAGACGTTGCAGCATCAGTAGCAGCAGCATCGGTAGCAAGAGCGGAAACAGTAGCAAAAGCATTAGCAGCACGAGCAGCAGCGGCGAGAGTAACAGCAGCGTTGTTAGCAGCATTGGCAACTTCGTATGCAGCATGTGTAGCACGAACAGCGATACGAGCTTCACGTTTTGCACGAGCAGCAGCAATAGCTGCAGAAGTAGCCATCACACTTTCCAGCCACCCGTACGAATCTTGATAAAAACCAACCTCCACCTTGCTACTTGTTAACTCATCAGTAAACATGGACGTCTCCTCGTGTGGTGTTGTCGCGGCTCTGTAGTAGTGTTGGGATTGCTCACATTCGGTAGAACGTAGAGTGATTCCTGATGACGCCATGCTGAAGGTGGTAGAAGAAGTGTGTGGGACCCATGTTTCACTCTCGCTTATGTACTAGGCTCCGAGATAAGCTTCTTAACTCAAGAGGAAAACTCTCACTAGGAAGGCGACCAGCTGTCTACCTGTGTAGGTGCGGGTTCGTTACATCTTTAATCCTGTTCGACCCCCCGAGGAAATAGATGAAAAAAACAAAAGACCATCTTTCAAGCACTCGAATCTGCAGTCAGTAGGAAGCTATAAGGAGCTTAACTTGTGTTTGATTTAAGCTGTCTACCACACGCACGCGCTTGTAGTCACAGCTAGAGTGGCAGAATTCCGTCCGCCCGCTGGCGCATGACAATCGACTTTAGACACCCCCTGTAGTTTTTTTTTGCATACACAGTTGACTAGCATCTTAATCTCTTACCCAGCTATAAGCCCATATACATGTAACGCGCATTACTCCTCTTTATGGTAATTATCAGATCGATTTAGGGTGGAAAAGGCTTAGGTGATTTAGGTCCCTCTCTAGCTGAAAACAGGCTTAGACCATAGCATGTAGGCAGCCGGCCGCGTTAAACACCCCCTGTAGGTTTTTTTTTTTTTTGTATACACTCTCGAGCCCCTCTCTAGGTGAAAACAAAGCTTAGAAGATGCGGTGATCCGGCCACCGGCTGGCGCGTCACACCTGTCGTTAATCACCCCCTGTAGGCTTTGTATACACTCTCTAGGTGAAAACAAAAGCTCCCTCCACGGGCTGGCGCGTCACACCTGTCGTTAAAACGCCCCCTGTAGTGTTAGTATACACAGTTGCCCCGCCTTATCTATTCACCAGCTATAAGCCCATATACGTGTACATGTGATTTTTGATACCCTCTCTGGAATAGGGTGGGGCTCAAGGTGAAAACAAGATTAGACCATTCGCTCTCTCAGCTATATAAAGAGCCTCAATTGTTCTTGCAACAGCACTTCACCACCGGTACACTATCAGTCACGAGGCAGATGTTTGCGGTATGGGTCATACAGGTTACCTACTAATAGCGGTTTGGTGAGTAGATCACTTTTTTTCCCCTAAAAAAAACAACAAAAACCCCCCACTTATGACTCAGGTATGTATATGTAGCACTGTTAGTGTAAGTACACAGTAGAATCTACTGTACTATAGACTCAACCCTCTGAAGACGGTGGAGCGCGTTAATGCGCAGGTCTGTGTCGGCGTCACTTGTTTTTTATTCTAACTAAAAAAGAAAAAAAGTCAGAAGTCAATCTACGACCTATCAAAGACAAATTTGTGATAAGTTCAAACTAAATAAGAGACAGTTTGAGCGTCTCTTAGTCGCTGTCAAAGATGCGAATAACGAACGCGCTGAGGGCGGGGTTCAGGTCACGTATAGTTCCCCGCTCTTTCGTCAGATGGCGCTACAATAGGGGTTTTGTACATTCCTACGATGCTCGCGAACATTTCAACGCATAATGAGCTATATAGGCAACAAAGTGCGCTTCTGAATATATTAAAATATAAAAAACAATTCAATATTGTGTATTTCTGATAGAAATGAGGCAGTTTCTTTGAATACCAACTAAACTATAGCGAGATGAAAAATACCACACCATATCTAAGGCTTTATAAAAGATACATAGTCAGAAACTCTCGCCGAGTCGGCAATCTGAAAAACGGATCAACTCGTTTTGACTCGTTGTGCTACAAGGGCCCCCATCCAACGGGGGCCCTTTGAGGTCAGTCTGTCAAACCACAGTGATCCATGCTGCTTAACACTAGGCGTAATTAATTACGCCCATGTTGTGCAGCATCTAACCAACTGACAGTGTCAGTTGGTTGGCCCCTCTTTAGGGGCCACACAATAAAATAAAGAATAGAGGCCTAAGGGAACGTTCACAAGCGTCTCCCCTTCCTACGGGGTGGGTGGGTCTTTGGGTTTAGTGACAAAACAGCGACATGTGAGTAGGAGTTTGCGTGTCAGCTCTCTTTTTTTTCTTTTTTTTTCCAAGTCTACATATTATTTATGATTAAAAAATTTTTAAAAAAAACCCACGATAATATAGTGCGCTGATCAAAAACTGAATAGAAAAATAACCAAAAATAGGTTGGGGAAATCTCTGCTATGTAGCTGATCGGTCGTTGTCACACGGTGCAGAAAATTTACTTCTTTTTTTTTTTAGAAAATCTATATTAGGACCACAGACGGGGCACATGTGTCACTTGTCGAATATAAGAGATACCAATGGGCCTTGTCGAATTTAAGAACTAGGTCTTGGCCATTGGCATTGTCTATTTTGAGAAGTAGTCTTGCCCGTCTTGCCCCTTGTCGCCAACTCCCAGCACCCCCTGTGTCTCTTTGTCCATATTGGCTAAAAACAGGACATTGTTGCCTTGGCTATTTTACCCCCCGTCTGGGTATCTTATTACTTAATCACCTCGTCTTGACCCTGTGGGGCAGTGGGTATATGGAATAACCGTGTCCAGGTGTACTCTATCTGACACATAACCGAAGGTTACTGAGTTATGGAATAATACCTGACCTATGAGGCCGCCAGTCAGTTTGCCGTGATTATTTTGACACACTCTCAGTTACTCGTAGGACATCTAATACATACTTAGACTCAGCATCATATAAGACAGTCTCGGCCACGCCGGCTGCATATCGGACCAGGGGGATAGTCTGGCAGCGACTCGCCACCCCGTCCACAAGCTGTGTACAGCACCCCGTTTCTCTTTGTCCATATTGGCTAAAAAACAGGGCATTGTTGACTTGGCTATTTTACCCGTCTGGGTCTTATTATTTAATCACCTCGTCTTGACCCTGTGGGGCAGCGGGTATATGGAATAACCGTGTCCAAGCGTACTCTATCTAACACATAACCGAAAGTTACTGAGTTATGTAATAATAACTGACCTATGAGGTCGCCAGTCAGTTTGCCGTGATTATTTTGACACACTCTCAGTTACTCGTAGGGAATCTAATACATAATTAGACTCAGCATCATATAAGACAGTCTCGGCCACGCCGGCTGCATATCGGACCAGGGAGATAGTCTGGCAGCGACCCGCCAGCCCGTCCACAACCTGTGTACAGCACCCCGTGTCTCTTTGTCCATATTGGCTAAAAAAACAGGTCATTGTTGACTTTGGCTATTTTACCCGTCTGGGTCTTATTATTTAAATCACCTCGTCTTGACCCTGTGGGGCAGTGGGTATATGGAATAACCGTGTCCAAGTGTACTCTATCTAACACATAACCAAAGGTTACTGAGTTATGTAATAATAACCGCCCTATGATCCTATGAAGTCGCCAGTCAGTTTGCCGTGATTATTTTGACATACTCTCAGTTACTCGTAGGGTATCTAATACATAATTCGACTCAGCATCATATAAGACAGTCTCGGCCGCGCCAGCCGCATATCGTACCAGAGGGATAGTCTGGCAGCAACCCGCCATCCCGTCCACAATCTGTGTACAGCAGTCTGGACCAGACCACCAACTCTGGGTATAGCATTCGGGATGACTGGAGCAAGACTGGATCTAACCCTTTAATAGTCGCATAGCGCTTTAATGTGCAGTGCCCGTTGTCGTCATAAGCCATGAATGCAGCACTCAGAGTTCCTCACCAGGGCTGCATGCATGCATACACTGGCATATCGACAAAGAGCGTAGCGCATTAAAGCACTATGCTACCTTTAGCATTAAAGCGCTGAGGGGTTATTTTTTGATAGTGTAGAACCAATATCTGTCTAATTAAACCCCTTATCAGTGCTGTTTTTTTTTCACATACAAAAGAATTAGGTAATGGCGCTCCGCCATGTATTGGATAACCACTGCAGCGCGACTCTGAAAAGCGGTGGCGGTGAATTTCCATTTAGATCCTGAAAAGGGGGGCGGTCAGATGTCGTCAAGGCCCTGATAAGTAGGGCAGTTCAAATCATATGATTACATTGAGCTAATTTTCTTGCTGAAAGGAATGAATAATTGTATTTGTATAAAATTCACACACACACACACACACACCCGCCCACCCACACACACACACACACACACACACACACACACACACACACACACACACACACACACACACACACACACACACACACACAGGACACCTGATGATCTCCACACGATGACCTGATTACCCTTCCTAAAAAAAAACAACACAAAAAGCCCAACTCGATCTACCTACTCAACAGGGTTTCAGTGTAGAGCGTATTAGGGGTTTTTCTAATGCGTATATTATATTGAGATTGATTTTCAACTTTTGTGATCAGTGGTTGGTCCTTAAAAGGACCGTTTGGTAGAGAGAGAGGGTCGCAGGGACCTTGCTGCTGAAGCGGAGGGCGTGGTCATAACGCGTGGTAGTCCTTCAGCAGCTCCTCCAGCACGGCGGGCGGTAGTCCTTCCTCCATGCAGACTTGCTGCTTGACTCGCTCCACGCACTGGCGGATGAGTTGATCAGTGACGTTCGCGATCAGCTCATCCACCACACCCTCTGCTTCAGCAGCAGTCCGCTGTCTCTCCTCTCTCTGTAGCGAGGCTACGAACTGCTTCTCCACGGCCGCATCGATCATAGATCGAGAAACGGCCACGAAGTTCTGTCTCTCCGCCTCCTCTCTCTGTAGCACGGCTACGAATTCCTTCTCCACGGCCGCATCGATCATAGATCGAGAAACGGCCACGAAGTTCACTCCGTGAGCCATTTTGTCGAACTGACTTCCTAGCCGCCTGAGAGATGCTGACGTCACACTATTTTCGACGACGCTATGACGCGCACGAGGTAGACAGACGACGTCGTTTCACTTCCTTATTTGGAGTTTGGGACCTTGTGACACCGAAGTCATACCGTACGGTCGCGATAAAGCAACTAGTGTTGAAAAGCGCGCCGGTCTTGAATAAGCGCCAGAGTATAAGAGCCTCCAAATGTTTTTTCTCAAGCACTAAAATCGCGACTTTGAATAAGCGCCAGCGCCTGGCTTGTATATAGCTCCTGAGTAAGAACTTCACCGAATTGAAAAGCGCTCCCTCAGAGCCCTTAATCGCGACAGTACGGTACAAATCTGATGTCAACCCGCGCCAAAACCAAAAAGGGTGTTCCGGTCACACGTACCTACGACGAGCGACCTTCAGCTATCACCACGTGAAGAGTTGGAAATAAATTTTGTACGGCAAGAAAACTGAAAACTGATAACGATTCCATTAGATAAGTATTTGGTTCCAATCTATGGCGAGATATTTCCACCAGAGCGATTGATTTATATGTCTGTAAGGTTCAGCTCTCCAACACTCTCCAATATCCGCCGGTGCACGACGGTCGCCGCCCATCATTAGTGACAACTAAACTTCTGCTGGAGAGTGAAAGTTACGTTGAGTCTTGAGGTGCGCAGAGATACTATCTGCCGCAGCCTGATTTTAGTTCCACGCTATTTAGATAACCGCCCCATTTAAAATCTCTCTCTCGATCCTAGAAAAGGAAAAAAAGGCTAGAGTTTATCATGGACGCGTCTCAGTTTTAGTCAAGCCGTAAAGTGAAGAACCCGAGCTTGTACATATACCCACGTGAGGAGTGACATAGCGGGGCGTTCAGTTAGTACTGAGTCTATAGTCAAGGTCAAGTTCCACTCTCTAAACAGAGCTTTAGCGACTCCGTCATCTAGACTAGACCGCGCGCGCAATTTTTTTTGCTGAAGCAGCTAATCGATGGAAACGTAGAGAAGACGTACTCGATCAAAAACTGCTTCAGAGGCTTGTTATCAGGTATTAACAGTTAAATCAAAATATTTCAAAACATCCAGAAAAGCAGAATGACATGTCCTACGGGCTACAGCCGGGCACTGACGAGCAGACGCCGCTGACGTCATTTCAATCAGGTCGCAGCGCTTTTTAGACACCTTTTCTGTAGGACCCGTCTCATACCTTAGTATATAATACCGTAAACGCCGGGTGATTAGTATATGATCACATTGACAGTCGCGGATCCACGAAGAGGCTGGATAAGCCACGAGCGGACCCGCGACTGCAATGTGACATAATCTTACCATGCGCTTTGTTTTGTTTTTGTTTCTATTTACAACAGCAAACATTTCAACAGCCTATTGTTTTTTTTAAATGATGAAAAATCGGCCCAAAAAAAAGTAAACATTTTAGAGCTAAATTTGTGGAGGATAGCCGGACATGCTGATGTCACTAGACCCCTAAATTCGATATGGTGACATGGTCATTTTCTTAAAAATCGATACGACGACACGGACACGGACATCTAAGTGACATGGGCCATGGGGCATTTCTTGAGTCCGACATGTGACATGGACCATAGTGACATGAGGAAAAAAAAATGTTCGAAGAGTGCATCAGAAAAAGTACCATTTCAAACCTAAGCATTTCGCCAAATTTTTTTTTTTTCTTTTTTTTCTTGGATGGTACCCGGCTTTGCGGTGTCTGGGTCCTTAAAAATGTACCAGAATGCTCAAATTCGGGTTCTAAATATTTTCAAAAAACGTTTTCTCCCTTAGTGACGTGTGACACGGGCATTTCTTAAATTCGACATACGGCTGCATGGGGAGGACCCACCCGTCAAGGGCCCCATGATGACTCATACCCGCCGCGTTCAGTCAATCAACCGAGATCTTTTTCTGTGGTGGTGTAGAAGGATCTCCCCCCCGAGGTTACAAAGTCACCTCTTTATTTAAGGGGCTACGAGCCGCAAAGTCGCTTTCGCAAAGTCGCAAGAAATATTCAAGTCAAAAAGTCAAATTCATCAACTATCAGTACAGTCGTTTGAAAGTCATCAAGTCACCGAAAAACTCCTCTACAGTCACCTCCGACTCGCCTCCTCCCTACCCCCCTAAAGGGGGGTAGGGAGGAAGCGATTCCCTAGAGATCAGATAATTTTTTTTTTTTCTCCCGAGCAGACCCCAAAGGCCCCCCCTCCCCCCCAAGTGCCCGCCCACCCCATAAATAGTGCCCCCCTCCCCCCCCTCCCCTCCCCATGCATCTTAAAGTGCCCCCCTCCCCCCCTCCCCTCCCCTCCCCCCTTATAGAAGCCTCCCATTAGCTAGTCCAAGTCATGTGACCAAAAGGGAGGCGTAGTCTGTCTATTGTCTATATTATGCAAATGAGGGAGGGGGTCAGGTCACGTGACCAAGGGGGTGTGGCCTATTTTCCAAATAAAGAGCGCTTCCGGTCACGTGACCAAAGGGGTGTGGTCCTATTATGCAAATGAGGGGGTCACGTGACCCATTATTATGCAAATGAGGGAGTCACGTGACCAAATGGAAGCCACTGATTGGCTGGTGATCAAAGGGGCGTAGTCTACTATGCAAATGAGGGGGTCACGTGATCAAGGGGGCGTGGCCTATTATGCAAATGAGGGGGTCACGTGACCAAATGGTGGCCCCTGATTGGCTGGTGATCAAGGGGGCGTGGCCTATTACGTAATTATGCAAATGAGGGGGCGTGGCCTATTACGTAATTATGCAAATGAGGGGGTCACGTGACCAAATGGAGGCCTCTGATTGGCTGCAGGTCGATTGAGTAATAAACAGTAATTAACTATAGTCCCGTTCCGATACATACTATACTACTCGAGTTCTATTAGTAGAGCGAACCCTAATATAGCACTAATGTAGCAGAAGTACTAATATGTCGACTTTGGAAACACCAAAAAATATTGTTATATCAAATAGAGGTTAAGAAACAGGCCCCAGCAGACTGAAGTTACTGCCGGTTTTTTCTTTGTTTGTTTGTTTATCTATAAAGAAAATTCCATGCACTGTACAAACATTCCCCTTCAATTACGTAGAATCATTATTGAATTTATTATCACCTTAATTTTGATTTACTGTGAAACACTGTTGAATTTAATAGTTTTACATTGAACATCTGTAGACCAGTATAGTGCAACACAATTTCACATTTTTTCATTTAACTCATGTCTCATGGCCAGTTTTATATTTGGCCACTAGGTGGCAGGCTGGGTGATAGGAGACGTTTGTAGGTGTTTTCATTATAAAGCTTCATTAATCACAGCATCAATATTGAAGCTTTTTGGCCCTGAGCCATAGTATGAAGTCTTTGGCACATTGTGCCAAAAAGGTTTTCCATTTGGAGACACTGGGCATGAGAAGGGATGGTATAAACACCCGTTTTGTGGTAATAAATATATGCATATACACACTGCTGTAAGAGTTGCATTGTAACAATTAATTCTTTCCTACAGTAGGTTTTGCTGTAGTCGCATATTTCAATGAAACAAGAATTAATGACAAAATTAGTATTGTAGAGGTCGCGGAAAACGTAGTCATTGGATCGGCTGGGAATCGAACCACAGACATGTGACGAGCGTGCTAACCGTTACACTATCAACCTGTGTCTGACTGTTCTCCGCTCCCTACGTTACTGGATCGGTATGGTACAGAGGTGGAGGATTACCCAGGTGTTTCACCCCTTCCGACTATCCACCAGGGTACGGGGAATCCGACCCCTACAGTATCAAAAACTAAAAATAAAGAAGTAGATAAAATTACAAATAAGTTTACATAGACTTTGACAATATGTAAGAAAATGGTGAAAGTCTGGTATTCGCTGCTGCCAGTGATGCACTGTAATTCTATGGAATGATTTTTACAATGGGTTTTCCAGAAGAAGGAGTGTCTTTCAAACATAAATCATGTCTTGTTACCTTGTCACAGACAGCCACCTGACCGTGTAGCTCCATCCGGGGCCCGGTGCGGGTGGCGTGCAGACTCGAGTTATATCAGTATTATGATTATATTCAGTTATATCAGTATTATGATTATATTCAGTTATATCAGTATTATAATTATATTCAGTATTTATTCAGTATTGTAATCATATTCGGTATTTATTCAGTATTATAATTATATTCAGTATATATTCAGTATTATGATTACATTCAGTATTTACCTTGTCACATACAGCCACCTGACCGTGAAGCTCCAGTCGGGGCCCAGTGCGGGTGGCGTCTAGACTTGAGTTATATCAGTATTATAATCACATTGATCCCACTTCTGACACCATGTGGCATCCTGCTTAGCTTACCTTGTCACATACAGCCACCTGACCGTGCAGCTCCAGTCGGGGCCTGGTGCGTGCAGACTCGAGTTTTATTTTTTATCAAATACAACAGCTTCATCGATTTAACCAAGGAGTGCCATATTTAACACTCCCCGTGAAATAACCCATGGCCGTATTTCACGGCCCTGTGACGTCGTCAAAATGGCAGTTTGTTTACATTTGAACGGTGTAGGAAAAGGCTATTTCAGCTAAATTAGGCCCTTCCTCCCTACAATAATCAAAACTTGAATCGAAAAAGATAAAGAATAAACCCAAAGGAACACTCGTTTTAGCCTGTTAACAGGATTATTTCACTTGTTGAAGGTGGGGCCGCATTTCACTCGGTCTACGGCCTCGTGAAATACGGCCCAACCTTCAACTCGTGAAATAACCCTGTCAAGAGGCTAAAACTCGTGCACCTTTGGCTATATATATCAGTATTATAATTATATATAATTATATTCAGTATTTACCTTGTCACATACAGCCACCTGCCCGTGTAGCTCCAGTCGGGGCCCGGTGCGGGTGGTACGTGGAGACTGTAGTTACTTCAGTATTATAATTATATTTAGTATTTACCTTAGTCCCAAATTTTTGGGTTATTTTTTTTGATTTTTAAAAGAATTTAGGACATTTTTGGCGATTTTACTGCTAAAATTGCCTTTTTATACAAAGAAAATTGTAAAACAGGAAAAAGTGTTACCTAACGACCCTATTTATTTTTGGCCATGTTATCGGTAGACAACTTTTTTTTAGGCCTTACCTTATCACAGACGGCCACCTGCCCGTGTAGCTCCATCCGGGGCCCGGTGCGGGTGGCGTGTAGACTCGAGTTAACTGGTACCACCGTGACCCACGCCTTGTCCATCATGACGGGAGGAGAGGCTTCCCGGCAGTCCGTGTACAGGAAGTACGTCTTGTCTGCACGCCCGCACGTCGCCATGGCAACACACAGGCTAAGAAAGCCTAAAACAGGGAATGTGTATAATTAAGTTAAAAAAATTGAAGGTTTATTGCTTATTGTGTATACAATGCCCCCCACTAAATTCAATGTGGCCATATTCAATGGGCTAAGAAAAAGCTGCCATAAACACAATTTCTTTGCGGAAAAACCTCCCCTCCCACTTAGAGGCTGGATGCATGACTCCCTCGGTGACTTGGTCACCACGGCAGAATCAAACATCTGGCTGGGCGAGGCTGAGAAAATTTCACCAAGAAAGTGTACCCAACAAACACAAATGTTTGTGGGGCTAGGGCCATATCCCACTCAGCCTGTGGCTTTGTGGAACATAGCCCTAGCCCCCACTTGTGAAATACAGATGTTATCAATGGGCGTTGACATTCATCTATGTATTATATCGGGGTCTCTGCCCCCAAACCAACTTTTCTTTTTCCTTTCTTTTTCAAAAAATGATATCAAACATGACAATGGACAACATGATGCACCAATGCAGCCCCAGCAAGTGTCTCGAAGTGTCCCGAAGGGTCGGCATGATGCTTGAATGCAACCCTGGCGAGTTACTGGCCAGGGCTGCATTCATGCATCATGAAGACTAGGGGCATAATGCAATAATGCATTTTGCTGTCCTCAAAGGGTTAAAGCTTGACCGTCATGGTTGAAGTGGGGCCAAACGCGCTTTTGGATATCGTTCAGTTTTGATTCACAAGAGGGCTCTTACCCAGTGGGCACAAAATTCACTTCAACATTGAATCAACTTTAAATCAGCATTGAATCAACATTGACATCCAGTCATCAATGTTGATTCAATGATCTGTGCCCACTGGGTAAGGGCTGGGAGCTCAGCTCTCAGGGACAAGATAGGGTGAATATGTTGTAGCTGGACAATGCTCATGGTCCCCTGTCCAAACACTGCTGCCCTCTGGTGGAACTGCTATTTTAGTCTATGTATAGAAAATGCTGAACTTATTCCATGACGGCCCAGCTTTAAGTATGCTCATAATGCGAGTAGCTCACCAGCATACACGGCATATATGTATAAGATTACCACTGTATATACACACTGCGGCCTATAGACCTCTATAGATAATAGTGGGTCTGGACCACTGAATTATGTTTGACATGCAATACACTGACAAAAGAGACGAAATAAGTGACATAACATTCCTTAGATTCGACATGGGATGTTTAGCAATTTAGTGGGGTAGGTGTCATTGTAATTGAGCTATGTACCTGTGAACCCTATGTTGCTAAGTAATTAACAATTAGAATAGCTGTTGCTAAGCAACCACTCTTCCTAGAAACGCACTGTTAAAATCCTTGGGGGTAGATATCATTGAAATTGAAATAAGTAATCACTGAATTATGTTTGACATGCAATGCACTGACAAAAGAGACGAAATAAGTGACATAACATTCCTTAGATTCGATATGGGATATTGTCGACATGGAACATGTCAAATGGTAGGCACTATGGTTATTTTTTGAATTCTTCATGTAACGTGGGATCCCTCCTCCAGGGCCCTATACATACATCGTCTAGTAGGGTAGATTCACCTGGAGTCAGACACATACCTTGAGACGAACACTTGATTATGTGGTTATTTACGCATGTTAAGCTCTTTGTTTAGAAATAATGGCATAGTTCAAGTGCTATTCTTACCAAAAGGCAAACAGGCGTATTCTACATGATTATCCTCATATTTCACTGTCCGTCTTAGGGTATGTGTCCGACTCATGGTGAATCTACCCTACACTATATATTAACCTAGGTTGACCAGGGGTATCACATGTATCATTTACATTAGGGCACCAAGCTATATTGCCCTTACACCCTGTAACACCCAGAATCCACCCGACCCCTTGTAGACACCACCCCACCCCTAGTGGGCACCATGTACCCCCTAAGGCAGCCTAGAACACAGAATACGTACATGTTAGCGTCCAGTGGGGAGTAGACTCCATCTTGTCTTAGTTCCAGCACACAGTGAAAGGGATGACTATAGTCAGTCTCTCACATGGTGGCCTAACTACAGTCTATACGAAAAGTTTTTCACCTTGCAGGACATTCGGTCCTCCAAATTTGTAATTCTGCAGGCCCGGCTAAATGTTTGCAGGCCCGGATACCCCGTGGAAATGTTTGTATCAAGTAATGTAGTATAAGGCAAGAATTTAGATAGGAAATGATGTTAGATAGAGGTTACTGGTATAGTTAGATCAATTCAATAATCAAAATTTGTAAAATTGTGTGTTTTTTGTACATAATATTCAGGCTTTCTAGTTTACTCTCTAAAAAACTTAATAATGGTCCGATTCACATGCCGCAAAAACTGGCATGTAGCCCAGGATGAGGGCCAGCCATTGGGTCTGGCAGACACAGACTTTCTGCCGGACCAGCAGGCTATCAGCCGGCTATAGCCGGTGTCCGGCAGGATTTCGAATAGACTGAAGTTTAACTAGTGTGGTAGATATATGATCCACACTTTTGGCAGCTAACACAAATAACGTTTGTCAGGACAGACTCACGTGGGAGCGTCAACAAGAAAATCTGTCCAATCTTAAAATGACCGATCCTAAAAACTTAAACTTAAAGTTAATAACATTTAAGATTATAGCATTTGTTTAAGATTATCGTGGCCCACCATCTCCTTGCATACCGGTAAGATGGCGCTACTATTGGCTACTAGCGCTGGTATTACTATTGTATACATCAGGGGCTCTGCCCCTGAACCCCCGTTTCCTTTCTTTTCTTTTTTTTTTTTGGGGGGGGGGGGGGAATGACAACACACTCATAACCTAACCCAACTGTCTTCAGCTTTACTGATGTAGGCCTACCATATCCTACTTAGGCTATGTAATAGGAGGGGCCTGCAGTATACATTCTACTATGACAGTGGTGCCCTCTAGTGCTAAGATTAAATTTCAAGATTATCCACTTGAAGATTATCCATTTTAAGATTGGACAGATTTTAAGACTCGACAGAGTTTCTTGTAAACGCTCGGGACCATGTGAGTCTGTCCACTAGTGCATAAATAACCCCTTCCTGGAAATCAACTTGAGGTTTAAGGCTGACGTTTAAATGCCAAAATATTTAGGCCTAGGCCTACTGTTAACATATCAGGTATGTTTTATTTATAGGAAAAAGAGGGCAGAGGGGGGGGGATTTTCTGGTCAATGAACTACACAACATAGACTTGTGTCTTCACTGCAAGGCCCATTTCACAGTGCAGTGGCGTAGGAAAGGGGGGGGGGGGTCCTCAATGACAGGGGGGGGGGGAGGGGTGAATATGTTTGGGCCCCCTAAAATTTTGTCAAGACACATATTTCCCAAACCTCACCCCACCAACGTGGAGAATAATGAAGTACGGGGCTCTGGGCCTCGTATCAAAATTTAAGGGAGCTCAAACAATATTTTGCTACACAATTTCAACTTAAGTGTCTTTATATGCGCGATCACTCATAAAAACCAACACTTAAAACTGGTTAAAGTGCCCCCCCCCCCCCCAATGATGATGATTTGCTTCCTGTGCTTCAGTGTGGGACCAGGCCACCAGCCTGGGGACCTAATCTAGATGTTGATATCAGCTTAATCCCATGACTATCTGCCCGCTACGGTCTGTACAGAGGGGGCGGCACGGGGCAGGCTGATAGACACGGTGGGGTCGATACAGGCAGGATACCACACTAGCTGAGGCTGGGACTCCACTAGCCGATTTTTTGGGTCATTCTCACGAACTGATCATATAGGTCTTTACAGTCTGATCAAGTCAAAACAAACATAAATTTCCTATCTGTTATTGTGCATAAATTGGCCGATTAGAGCCCTTTGAATGGCGAAGCATCCGATAAATGAAAATCAATATTATAATTATATAATAGACACAACTAGAACGACCAAACATTTGTTTTAAAATGGCTTTTATTTTACCATGCTGAATTATAGCGATCACAACGTTTCGGCTGAATTAGCCTTCATCAGGTGATCAAATGAAAATCAAACCTGTTTGATATGAGATCGGATGCCCAGATCGGCCTGAGATGCAAAACGGGGCTTACATCGGGACTTGAATTGTGTTACATAGCCTTGGCAATTCTATTTTCTACATTGTTTATAAACAAAGACATCATTTGTAAACATAGTTTCTGTCTACTTTTTATCATTGTCATGGTATATAACTGAACCAGATTCATCAGAATGGCCCCGATCTGGGAACAAAATCGGTTAGTGGAGCTCCACCTATAGGCTCCACAAACCGATTTCTCTCTTAAATTGGTGCTATTCTCACAAATCGAATCAGACTCATGTATATACCATAACAATTATATGCAGTAGACAGGGGGTACTGTAGATCCTTCCATAGGTCTATGTTTGCGAATAATGTTTTTGTTTTATAAACAAGTGGAAAATAGAATTGCCAAGGCTATATAGCAAGATTTGGGTCCCGATTTAGGTCCCGATCTTGCATCTCAGGTCAATTTTGACTCCCAATCTTACATCAAACTTGTTTGATTATTATTCATCTGTTGACCCACCGTTCACCTGGCTCTGATCAGCCGATTTAAGCACAATTTACATAGGCATCTGTTTATCCCTCTTCAAACTGTAAAGAACTGTACGATCGGATCGTGAGACTTGCCCAAAACATCGGGTAGTGGAGCCTCAGCTTAAGGCCACTCAAAATAATAAAATGGTTTCTCATCACCGCGTGCATCATAAAAATCTGGTTTGGGAGAAAACTTTCTTTCCCTTTTTTCTTTTGTTAATTATTGATAAAAACCATGCATGATAAAAATGAACAAATATAGTCATGTTTGGTATCAAATTAAAGCTATTACTGCCAGTAATGCAGTAGGATAGACATAACTTGCGTTTCTCCACTTGTAATGATCAATAGGCCTAAATTCCTAACTACAAAAGTATGGATTTTGGTCATGAAAAAGATATATTATCCCATACATCTTAGTCCTCGGGGTAAAAAGAAGAAAAAAGCAACCTCCCTCGTCATATTTTCCACACATACAGGATAGCTCTCCTAGGTGAGAGAACAAACGTTTAGAGCGTTATCTTAATCAGACTATCAAGATAATCTTATTTGTCTTAACTTTTTTAGTAGCTGAATTTCAATCCTATCTTAAACTATCTTAATCCCGTCTTAAGACTTATCTCAGACTATCTTAAAAGTATTACTATCTAGTATGTAATGGGGGTCTCCCCCCCCTTTTTTTCTTCTTTTTCTTCTATTTCAATCCTATCTGAAACTATCTTAATTCTTTTTCTTCTATTTCAATCCAATCTTGAACTATCTTAATACCATCTTAAGACTTATCTTAGACTATCTTAAAAGTATTACTGCCCGATTTTAAGATACTGGATTAAGATTTAAGATATAAGATACTGACAGTAAGACACTGAATTAAGATATTAAAATTTAAATATTTAATTATAATAAAAGTATTACTGCCCGATTTTAAGATACTGGATTAAGATTTAAGATATAAGATACTGACAGTAAGACACTGAATTAAGATATTAAAATTTAAGATTAAGATAACGCTCTAAAAGTTTGTCCTCTCACCTGGGAGAGCTATCCGTAAACTGAACCATCAAGACCCTGAGTCATTTGTGATGTCAATCCCATGCTCAATCTTAGGTCTAATGGGCTGGCATAGTCCATATATATATATATATATATATATATATATATATATATATATATATATATATATATATATATATATATTTGTTACACTTTGAGCAGTTGTACCTCATTAGCTTTATCGCTAGATCGGGGTGAAATTCTTTCGCTCCCCCCTCAAGGGGCTCACATTTTGTTGGTTCCCCCAATCGACCCCCTCCCCTTAAAATCCGTAGGGTACATGTGTACTTATGATACTAGTGCTATTCATAAAATAAAATAAAAGATGATCACAGACAGGAATAACTGACAAAAAGATGCGTCTTTCTAAGGGAGTGATCATTTTTCCACAACCGGGGTGGGAGAAGGGGTGGGTTTGGGGGGGGGGCTAAAAATATTTAAGCTGGTTTGAGCTCGGGTTTTGAGCCAAAAAGCCCGCGCTTTACTATGCCTCAAAGGGCCCGTGCGCACCGATTTTCGGCCCATAAGGGGGGGGGGGGTAAAATGGGGTACAAAATTCTGCACGCTCTGCGCGAAAACCCACCACCCCCCCCCCCTGTTGTTAAAAATTGATCACTTCCTAAACAGCAGGTTACATAAGGAACACGTGCGTGTGAGTGTGTGAGTGTGTGTGTGTGTGTGTGTGTGTGTGTGTGTGTGTGTGTGGGTGTGTGTGTGTGTGTGGGTGTGAGTGTGTTGATATTGAAGTATGGACCAACTCACTGAGGTGCCTCGGCATCTGTATCCTGTATCCATTGCGTTTAAGGCCACTCAAAAAAAGTTTATTTTTCCTCATGCAGCAGTGAAAAATATGGCGAGGTTTTTTTTTGTTTTTTTTTTTACTGAGGGCCAAAATTTATAGGAAAATTAAGACTTTTCGTGAATGATTTCACATTTTAGTAGTTAAGAGTTTAGTGATCCACAAAAGGTGTTATATTGCAAGTTAGTCAAAGCCCACTGCATTGCTGACAGTCTAAGCTTTACTTTGGTACCAAAAATGCCAATATTTGTTTACTTTTGACATATTTTTCATTGAAAATCTTTAAAAAAGACAAGAGAAAATGTCCCCAAATCACGGTTTTCATGATGCCAATTAATTTTTTGAGTGGCCTAAGCACTGGGTTTTAAAAAGTGCCTGTCTTGTATAAGGCTGTGTCTCACGACATTGAGCCAATGTTTTTGTCTCTGACTGGGTGCCGTCTCTGACCAGGTGCCGTCTCTGACCGGGTGCCGTCTCTGACCGGATGTCACTTTGGGAGTTTAGTTATGTTCTACCAAAAGCAGGACGCTAATAATAGTTACATAACAGCTGCCATAACGTTTTTACATATCCTTATATATATACCCAGGAAACTGGGGTGAGGAAGGGTGAGACTAGTGCGAGCATTGCCCATAGAGCAAGGTAGGGTGAGCCCTGTGTGTAGAAGCTCACCCTATGTGCTAGACTGGGTAAGCCTTGTGCCTATAGCCTCCTCTGCCCAAACCCACACTGAGGGTGACCCTCTGGTCTGTGTGCTGACACACCACCTTACTCAAGGTCACCCAAGCATGCTCACCAGTATTTAGTAGGTTGTGTATTGCCATGGTGGATAAATAGAGGTTCCTTTATATGGCCACCCAACACAGATCTGATATAGTATAGTGGTCATCACTGGCGCTTTGTATGTGAAAGGTCCAGGGTTCAAGACTCGGCCATGTCAACCTACCCACCATTTTTTTTCTTATTTTTACTAATGTAGCTTTACAATTGTCCACAAAATACATGTCACTGGTCTATTGTTCTTAAAACAAGGGACAAATGGGAGAACTCACATCATAGCTGCATAAGGGCTTTTCTTATGCTACTGCAAGCCCCTCTTGTAACTCTTCCACAGTGCCACACAGTCCCAGCCATCAAGCCTGGATTTGGGCAACATGGCAGAGAGCTAGATAGGGCTAGCACAAGATTCAGGCTTGTGTGAGGGCAATGCTAGGAACAAAAGGTTAAAACATTTCAATGTAATACATATAGGTTCCTTAGATATCCCAACCTTGTACCCACATGGTAGTCTAGTGGTCATCACAGTCACCTTGTATCCCAAAGGTCCAGGGTTCGTGACTCATCTATGTCAACCTTCCCACCATTTTATCTTCGATTTTCTATTTCTATGAAGAAAAAATGGTGGGCAGTTTGACATGACCGAGTCACGAACCCTGGACCTTTGGGGTACAAGGCGACGGTGCTGACCAGTATACTACAGTGTGGGTGTGAGGTGTTGACATATAAGTAACTGATGTATACTGCACACTGGACAACCCCACACCTTGTGCAAGCCCTCACCCACCTCTCACCCAAGTTCCCCCACCAACAGCTAGCCACTGGGTGGGATTGGGTGGGCATGTGGAAGGGCTAGGGCACCTCACCCAAAGCTCACACTACCTCACCCCTTGAGCTAGGCACAAAAGTAGTTTGCCCTAGCTGGCACTAACATGCTCTAGCCTCACCCCAGTTTCCTGGGTATGAGTATAGGTAAATTTTGAAATACACGTTTTTCTGACACCAGGTCAGAGACGGCACCTGGTCAGAGACGGCACCTGGTCAGAGACGGCACCTGGTCAGAGACAAAAACATTGGCTCAAGGTCGTGAGACACAGCCATAAGCGCCTGGGGTATGGGGGTCTTGAAATGTACTAAAATGGAATTTGAATGAGCTAAAGTACTAAAGTAGATCTTGTAAAAGTGCAAAAGGTAACCAGCCTTCTATATTGTGTATAAGCGCCAGGGTGCTTATACACAATGGTACAGTATCCCACATCGTATGTACCGTAAAACCTCGCGTATAAGCCTAACTCACATATAAGCCGCACCTAGATTCTATAAGCCACACTGGCGACCTTAGTATGGTGACGTTAGTACGTCACTGTAGTAGCTAAACTCGCGTATAAGACGCACGGATTCACATTTTTGTGTCATGCAGGATATGGCTGTCAAGGCACCTCCGTGAGTTGGTCCCTATGGGCTGATTATATAACATGTACAGATGGTAGGGCCGAGAAAAAATAGAGGTCTGTTGCCTATCAAAACAAGGCCGAAATTGTCGTATTTTCACCCTTTTTTGGTCAATTTTAGGGTCTTCAGAGATACTGGGTAGTACTTTCATGTTTAAAAAAAAAGTTAAAAAGGAAAAAAAAAAAATCCGACCTACCGACCCTACATTTTCTTGCCATGTTACCTGAAACAAACCGTTTGTTTTGGCCTAGTGTAGGCGGAGGGGGTGGTAGGGGAATGGGGGTAAGTGGAACTCGGAGTGACACACCAAAACACCGTGTAATTAAGTACATGTGAACAATATCCTCTCTTGAAAAACTACTGAAATCTGTGTCAACAAAGTGTTGCTGTATAAATTACCACAACGGGTAACCCCGTTTTATTCTGGTTACTTCTTTTACAGATCAGCCAACAGGATTTTTAGCAAATTGTTAAAAAAGAAGAAAGCTATTGCTCTGGCTGTTGGAATTTTTGAAGATTTGGTTTAAAAAAATAGAAAAAGATTAGATGCTCACCAACAAATACTCAAGATTATGCCCTTTGGATCAGGGATATTTCTCAATATACATTCATCCGATTGCCCAAAAAGAGACGGGGGGAGGGGGGACTTACCTGGTGTATGGCCACTTTCCAGTTAGGCCCAAACTTTGAATTTTTTTAATGGAAATTCTTTTAGGGGTCTTTGAACAATAACTAAGCCTAACTTGCATATTAGCCTAACTTGCGTATAAGCCTAACTCGTGTATAAGCCTAACTCACGTATAAGCCTAACTCATGTATAAGCCTAACTTGTGTATAAGCCTCACTTGCATATAAGCCTAACTCACGTATAAGCCTAACTCACGTATAAGATACCCCCCCTAAGTTAAGAAAATCATATAAGCCTATCAGACCATCTGATTATGGTGATTTAGTACTGTAGTATACACTTAAAACCTCGCATATAGGCCTCACCCCTACTTGGGGCTGATCCTATAAGCCGCAGTGACGATCTGACTCGCGTACTCTTTTTTTTTGAGTGGCCTTACTAAGTATTATTTCATATACATTGACCTGGCTGTCCCCTTACCGCGAACTGCGCTGTCAAGGACCGTAACACTCGGGTGCCGGTCTAGACTCCAGCTGTATACATTGACATGCATACCCGGCATGCATAGCGGTCGATAAAGATGGCCGCCTTCTGTGTTCAGCGAGGTCACTGCCCGGGTGTGGGTACAGAAAGGTGGCTCACAAAGTACACAACCTTTTTTATGAGGCTGACCCGGCTGTTAGTCGGACCATGAACTGAACACTCCTGAGGACAAACTCACAACGTGCCTAGTCAATTTAGAATCGACTGTACAAATTGTACATTGATTGATAATAGACATTTTAGAGCATATTTTGACTTTTTTTTCTGGCATCATGGCGGCCGTTTTGATTTTTGGAATTTTTAAGTCTAAAAATGCATTTTTCGGTTTGGTAAAATGAATTTTTGTAATCTACACCCCAAAATTGACCTTAGAAAGTGTTTCACCATATTTTACTCAGAAATGTCCTAGAAATAAGAAAAGCTGATTTTGACTCCAGTCTAAGTCAATGATAGACCCTGCTCTAATCACTGGGGGTCCTGCTATGTGTCAGGCCTAGTGCGAACAGAAGATTTGTCTTATAAACCAGTGGTAACATATGAGCAACAAACAGGCAAATATCTGAGTGAATATGAAAATCTAAGTGTCTAGAGATAAGCACAGAGCCTTCTTTCGTCCTGACCTTTTACTTTGTCTGTAATGAGGTCCTGTAGTTCACCCACAGTCAAAACATGGGGAGCTCTCACCAGCTAAGTATGGCAATACTTGTCTGGCTCGCTACAAAGGTGCCTAGATGCCTTGCATCTCCTATAATCTTACGAGTGTGTAGTCGATAGAGTTTAATCAATGAACAACAAACACGGTTCAACTTGAGTTATGCAGAGTAGGGGCTTATTAAGAGTCTTTAGTACAGGCTTATTAAGCGCAAGTGGTTCAAAGCATATAAACGGGACCCGAACCACAGTTCGGCACAATCAAAGCAACTTAATCGGAAGCATGGATTCCCTGTGAAGGATAGTGGCAGCGCAGGCACCCACAAGTAGGTCTGGTCATGGCTTACACTGAAAAAATAAACTCGTCTCCAGACTCGTTGAAGTGACTGTCATAAAATAAACGAGTCAAAAGTTGTCTAACCTATCAGGTTACCATCCCACAATTAGAATCTGGAGCTGGCAAATATCAGGTTTTGGGCTGGCACATACCAAGTGGGTCTTCTATCTCCAACTAGAAGACCCGCTTCCTTGTCACTTAGACGAGTTTTTGACTCGTTTATTTTATGACCGTCACTTTGAAGAGTCTGGAGACAAGTTTATTTTTTGAGTGTAGATTGGTTGCCTGCCTGGATCTTCCCGCTTCTGCCTCCCAACTGCCATGTTTTTAGTTTCTCCTTCTTCTTTTCCCATCTGTGGGAAGTTACTTTTGTAAAAATCCTTCGGTACTTTCATGAATTGTAATTGCATGTTAACTTGCTGGGAAACATTCCAACTAAGCTGCTAATTAGTATAAAATGGAATATATATCAGTGAATCAAGAATCAATGGTGAAATCAATATTGATTTAAAATGGTAAATTCCTGTTAAATTAACACAGACTAAGAAATGTGCTAATCGGAAAAGGTGAAAACATCTGGCATTCATTGATGCCTGTGATTCACCATAATTTTTACAAGATAACTTTTACGGTGCATGTCAACACCAGTGCACCCACATCTGGGTGTTAAGGTGAGGGGTTGGCTCAAAGGGGCCAATGCACAATAAAGGGGTCGACTAAAAAATGTCCAATACCCACAGCTCCCTCATGTAAGGCCTAGTCTTCCACGTACCAGGAACATAAAACCTGCCCTAGTTCTATGTGGCCCAAATAAGGGGGCATCCATAAATTACATACGCACCAACAGTTGGAAGAGGTGGTTCAAGCGAAATGCATGTATACAGATGTCTACAGGGCGGGAGGGAGGGGGTTTGTTTTTTTGTTTGTTTGTGTAGATTAACGTCCCACTGAAGTAGTATAGTATGTATCGGAACGGGACTATAGTTAAGTACTGTTTATTACTCAATCGACATGCAGCCAATCAGAGGCCTCCATTTGGTCACGTGACCGGAAGTGACCTACTTAGGGGATTAGTGGTGACGTCACGTGACCTAGTTAGCCAATCAGAGGCCTCCATTTGGTCACGTGACCGGAAGTGACCTACTTAGGGGATTAGCGGTGCATTCTGGGTAACCCTGCAGCCAATCAGAGGCCTCCATTGGGTGACCGGAAGTGACCTACTTAGGGGATGGTGCATTCTGGGTAACCTACTGACCTACTTAGGGGACCGGAAGTGACGTCATATGACCTAATTTAGGATCACGTGATCGGAAGTGACCTGATGAGTCACGTGACCGGAAGTGACGTCACACGACTTAATGGCCAATCGGAAGCGACCTGATTGATCACGTGACCGGAAGAAGAAGAAGTTTTTTTTTTGTTTAGGATCCCGTGACTGGAAGCGACGTCGTCACATGAGTGACGCTTTAAGAGACTGCGCGACTTACTAGTAAAAGAAGCCGTATGATAATAAAAACACAACAATATTTTCTTTTAATTTTTTTTTTATTTATTTTTTTTTCAATCTTGATAAACACTCTATTTTTGAAAAGATGCACACGCTTATTTTTATTTTTTTTTTTTTTCATATCTCTAAAGGACTCGTTGTCACACCGTCAGAATGCACGCGACGCTTATAATACAAGTAGCGCACGCCGTCTTTCTCTATGGTGTAGGTGACCATTTTGTTTCGCACCACTTTGAAATTTCTATTTACAGCAATGAGAGTTTTTCGTTGGCGAAGAACATCCAAGAAGGCGTCTGGTTCCTGGGGGTTTTGTTTCTTCTGTACGCCTTTTGCACTCCATTTTTTGGATTTTCTTTCACCGGTGTCGCTGACTCGATCGTAGCAAATGTAAGTCTTAGGGTTGAGACTTAGGATCCCGTCACCTTCCCACTCCGCTTTCATGAGCCCCGAAGTTCTCAGATCGTGAAGGTACCGTCTCTCACAACATCCGCCGGGCGGCGCACACCATTCTCGCACTCTTTCCGTTTTTGTCTTCACGAAAAGCTCTAAGTGCTCGTCGCACACCGCTGTCGGAAGCCACTTTCGTTTCTCTCTGAAGTACGTCTCTCTCAGGCGAGGTTTCACTAGGTCATCCAACGTGGCACCGCTGAGAGCCATGTAAAGACTGTCGGTGTCCATTTGACAAAGGGCATAATCGCGCCGATCGACGAATCTATCCAAGAAGTCGTATGTGAACTCTAACATTTTCAACTTCGCGTACTGGTATACCATGAACCCTATCTGAATAGGGAGGTTGTTCTTGACCGTTTTCGGTTGTAGTTCGACTTCAAACAGATCGGAAGTCAACTCGGACGCCTTTTTGAAGCGCCACGAATTGGCCAATAGTTCGAACTTCCGACTGTCAGTGTATCTCACCGCCGTGTGTTTTTCTTTGTTGCAGATTGTTTTACCGTACGTAGCGTTTCCCATTAACTTGTAACAGTCTGACAGAATTTTCTCGTTCTCGTTCACGTCGCCACGTCTTCGCGCCGCCGTCACTTCGTCCGCGAAACCGGCAAAGGAGCGTTTAGGTAGGTATTCTACCACCAGCTGCACTTTGGTGACTATCAAACCGTGCTCTAAATACCACTTGAGAAGCGGCGTTCCCAAGAGAATATTTTTTCCGTGGTAACTCCCTATCAGACATCTCTGAGGCGTGCTCAACAGCTTTTCTTCCTGCGCAAAGTCTGACATGTGAGGGCCTATGTCCGATTTTGAAACGGTCGCGTTCTTGAAAACGGGGGTCATTTCTTCGAAGTACTCTCGTAGGTGAGGCGGCGTAGTGATGTCCACTTGAACTAAACCGAACATTTTCTCCTCTTTCACAGCGGAAAGGATGTCGCTCTCGCTCATCGCGTTTCGAGACACTTTCAAAGCGTCAACCTTCCAGCGTTGTTGGGAGGCCTTGACCCGCTCATCTCGACGCTTCATCTCTCGCCATTCGCACTCCCACACGACGACCAGCTTGTAACCTAACGCTTTCAAGTAAGCGCTTACTCTGGTCGTTCTGTCGCGTCTCTCCTCTCTCAGTGAAGCGCACTGATATCGGTGCGACGGTATGCACTCGTGAGCGTGGAACCAACACCCGTGAAACTGGAAAACCGTATTAGAGGCCGCGTGAAATCCGTCCACGCGAATTCTCCGACAGCCTACCGCCATCTCGCCGCCGTTCAGAGCGTGGCGCAGTTTCACGTCGCGGTCGTGCTCTACGAAGCGTAACCACTCCAAAGCGCTGTGAGAGTTTCTTTGCCTGATTTCGGGCTTGAACTCGGTCTCGGGCCGTCTCACCGCGTAATAGCCCGTGCAGTGCGCTTCGCTCATGCAGCGCAAGTACAGAGAGTTAGCGTCTAGTCCTAGGATGTGTTGGCACGGTCTCGCTTCTTCGCCGTACTTGTGCTCCCTTATCCGCGTGGTGCCCTTCTCGTGAAATCTATGGAAGATGATGGAAGGACCGCCGACTAGATTCTCTTTGATCAGAGCGTGGAGGACGGCGTCGAACTGGGGAAACGTTGTGAACGCGTCTTCTAGGTTTTGGAAGAGGAAGCGTAAAGTCAAACCGGCGAGAGAAACTCCGTCTTTCAACATGTCGATGCCGCGATCTTGGAAAAATTTAGCGTGATTTTTCAGAGCTTCTATGAAAGGTTTCACGTCTTTGTTGTTGTAGTGGATCAAGTAGTCTTCCATAGTTTGCATCTTCTCGTCGGACCAAACTTTCTGACATGCGGCGTAGTCGGATTCGGACATTTTGACGCCCGTCAGCTCGCTGTCGAAAGCCGATCTCGGCGGCAGCGTTCTGTTTGCCAGTTTCCTGGTAGACGTCATCCATTCGTAAGGAAAGTGACCTTTCTCTTCGTTCCTGGTGAAAGCTCGCAAATAGGTCGCGTAGTTGTAACCGGGTGCCAAATAGTTGACTACGTCCAAGAAAACCGTGTGCTGTGTGTAAACCGCCAAGTATTGATTGCTTCTCTTTATGACGCTGAATTCTTGGTTTCTTCGGTCTCCGGAGGCGAAGAACGAGTGAAGGCGTATTTTGATCAGGTTCAAGTCGTAACGCCCCGAGTTGAAGCCCACCACTGGAGCTTGACGGATGTATCTCAGAAGACGCTTCTTCAGTTGAACTAACGGGTGTCTGGTCTGAGCCGCAGCGAAGCCGCCTGGAGAAGGGGTGGTGAACGTCGCCTCCTCCAGCAGGAGAGCTTCACCTATCGCCGCATCTAACTTCGCTAACGTCGGTCGGTAAAGTTCTAGCACTGCTTCCCCGATCGCTTTGGCGTTCTCGTTTATGTGATTTAAAACTCGGTCCAACAAGGGGTCGGAATCTGCGTCGGACGCTCTGACGAAGCAGACGGGCCCCTCCCACCCCGGAAAGTCGGATGCGACGCTAGCCGACAAAGGGACGTGATCCCACAGCAGGGACACGTGCTCCGTCGACGGTTCTTTGCACGGTCTGAAGAAAGCCTCGAAATCGAAGGCGATCTTGTAAGGGTAGATTCCGGAATGTCCGTCGGGGGGAAAAATGGAGAAGTCTGCTAGCGCTTCGAAAATCGTTCTCGAATTTTGGTAGATGCCACCTACGTAGCGCAACTTGACTTGTCGGCAAGAGGAAAGCTGGTTCCTGTGTCTCTTCAGCAAGAACTCGGTGGTGAACGCCGCCTTACACTTGCAACATTCGTATATGCCCGCGTACGCGTTGAAGTCCGTGACGAGAGAGACGTGCAAACCGCCTTTCGCCGTCAGGTGTAGGTTGACTTTACCTCGGGCGGCCACAGTTCTGGAAGGCGGTCTGATCAGAGTAACGCGTCTTCTCAACTTCCGCCCCGGCACTTGACGCGACGCGGTGTAAACCGCTATTTGTACGTCAAACAAGTTCTCTAACGCGGGTAAGTCGCGGATGTTCAGACCCGGAAAGGATTCAGGTGTGGCAGCGGGACAGAACTGACGTAACAAATCTGAAGCGCGCTTGCTGGTGTTGTATAAGTGAAAGGAAATGCAGCGGAAGATGCAGAGGTTGTCCTTGTTGGGAAAATCTAACACGCCGCTTCTCTTTCCAACTCGACCGGCCTGAGTGATCCTACCGCCTATGGGGAATTCCCCCGGTCCCATGTAAACGCAGATGTTCAAATTGGTAGGAAAAAGAACGTGCCACTTGGTGTCAGCGTCGCAAAGTTTCCGTACCTCCTCGCAAGCGACGGTGTTTTGCATCTTTGAGAGGAGCTCTTCCAAAGTTTCTGAATTAGTTACAGTAGGGAGCGGTTGTATGAGAGTTGCGTTGTTCTGGGAGGCGTGGAAGTAGCGCAGTTTGCTCTTGTCTTCTCTGTGTTGTAACAGTAAGCCTACCGAGAAACCCACTTTGTATCTGAATCTTTGTGTCAAGTGAATGCGACGCATAGTATCTACAGCGTCACTCAACTCGCCGGTTGGTAGCCTGAAGTTTGTTACACTCACGCGAGTCCCGTGCATCCTGACGCCCGTTTGTATCGCAGGCCAATTCGCCGTGAACGTTTCCTCCCCGTTCGGTACAGCACATATGCGCGGAGGGACGGTCACCCCGTCCAGAGATTCGCGTCGACAAGCGCTCTTTCGGCAATCCCCTTCGCCGCATAGAGGGCAAAACTTAGCTACTACTCTACAATTTTCTACGTGTCTCTCGTGGTTGTACGCTCTTTTAAACATTTTGAAACACTTTTCGCATACGTACTGTGTCATGTTTTTTTTTCACTCGGTTACCAACTACTTAGCCGTCTAACTATCTATCTATCTATCTAGCCATCTATCAATCTGTCGTCTATGTAACTATCTTTCTGTCTGCTGTCTGTGTATCCGTCTGTCTGTCTGTCTGTCTGTCTGTCTGTCTCATACAGCGTACGTCAAACGCTGTGTGTGTGTGTGTGCGCGCGTGAGCGTTGAGCGTCTCTCATTCCGAATCTATGCCGAGATATTTCAGAATGATCTCTGTTTTGTCATCCAACTCTTTGAGCGCTCTGGCGGACAGCGTCACCCCCTGCTGTGTGGGTTTTTTGTCAGGACCTTCGTACTTGCGCACGTGGACGAGGTTCTTACCGCTGTAGTAGCTCACAGCTGCGTACACTTCGCCCGCCTCATCCAGCACTGCGAACCAGGGGGTGTGATTAGGTTTTCCTTGCGCGGCCGCTGTGTCGCGTATGCGCACCACTGCGCGGATATCGGCGATGCGTGCTATGAGCTCGCGCAGCGCGTCGGCCGTGAAGTGCACTCGCTTGCTTCTGGTCAGAGACGCCTCTTTCACCTGGCCGTCTTTTGTGTAGCGCGGCCTCCTAGACAGTCTAGCCACGTCCTCCCAGATCTCCAGCGTCAAAGCTCCGTCTAAGCAGAACTCTAACCCGAGTGTTTTCTCTGCTTCTTCTCGTCCATCTCCTTCTTTTTCTTGTATTTTTCTCTTCTTAGTGGGCCTTGTTGTTCTGGAACTCACCTTAGAACGTTTCACACCCGCAGGATGAGTAACACCATCAGCGTGAGCTGAATCAGCAGCAGAACCGATAGCAGGAGCAGCGTCAGCGCTGGTGGTATCGGAGGTCTCGTTGTTGGAACAGCGCAGCCACACGCCGTCCGTGCTGTGTGTAGCGGTAGAAGATGAAGCGCCGCCGCCGCCCTCGTAAGGTGGCGGTGAGGGCAGTCGCCACGGACCGGACGGGGGGGCGCTAGCAGTGGAGGAAGTGAGGTCGAAAGGTCGAAGAGGGAAGCCGAAAAACGTACCGCTCACCCCTTGCCCTTCGGGTTCTTCGTACGCCTCGTCGTCAGCGTCGTTCTCTGTCTCACCCTGTTGCTGCTCCTCCTCCTCCTCTTCTTCTCGGTTCAGGGGCTGAGTGTCCGAATAGCTGTAACTCTCAGCGCGAGCGGCGTCGAGGGCGTCCGTCGATGTAGTGGTGGAGGAGAGGGGCTGTGCAACGTGCGGCAGGTCATCAAAGTCATCAACAGTAGTGGGGAGGTAAAAACCCGGTTGCCAGTACTGCGCTGTGCCAGGAGCGTTGTCGTCAGTAGTAGTAGCAGTAGCAGCAAGTGCAGCAGAAGCAGCCGCAGCAGGCGCAGCCGCAGCAGACGCAACAGTAGCAGGCGCAGCAGCAGCCTCAGCAGGCGCAGCCGTAGCAAGCGCAGCAGTAGCAGGCGCAGCAGCAGCAGCAGCAGCAGCAGCAGCGGCAGGCGGGACGGCGGTAGCAGCGGCAGCGCGCTTAGCAGCAACGTGTACCGTCGCGAGTGTAACAACGTCGCTAGCACGACGACTGCTACCAGTAGTACTACTAGTACTACTACCACTACTACTACTACTGCTACTACTAGTGCTACTGCTACTACTACTACTACTACTACTACTACTGCCGCGAGCGCTCGCTACAGCAGGAGGGTGATAAGACCAACCGGCTGCGGCGGTAGTCTCATGTTCAGTAGCAAGAGCAGGCACTGACGCTAAACGAACGCTGTTCCGCGTAGTCTTCTTGTTCTTGAACGCCGCTAGCTGTTGTCTTTTGCTCATGGTGGTGACTGTAGAGAGCAGCAAAAAAGAATGAGTGAGTGAATGGAGGTTTCCAAGCCCCTTATATACGCCTTCTCGCTTCTAGAGCTAAGCTACTTACCGACCCTGTTCAGCTGCCGCCGGCTGGCCGGCGGCCATTCACAAAGAGAAACAAAAAGACATAAGGCATGACGTTTTCAGCTGGATCCCTTTCCCCCCCCCCTCTTTTGAGAGATCGACTGTGATGATGAGCTAAGCCGCTTACCACCCTGTTCAGCAATTCAACGCGCATTAGCTGTATAAAGGGTTAAGCGGTTGCTGCCTGCCGTCGACTGACCGGCGGCGGCCATTCACAAAGACATAAGGTATGACGTTTTCAGCTGGATCCCTTTTTGAGGGATCCACTGTGGTGAGCTAAGCCGCTTACCACCCTGTTCAGCCATTCAGCGCGCGTTAGCTGTATAAAGGATTAACGGTAACGGTGATGAGCTTACAGTGTGTATACAAAAAAAAACTACAGGAGGCGTGTGGCGTGAAGCAGGACCCCCCTAAGACGAACGTGTCTGTCTGTGAGTAGAGGCGTGTGCATGTGGTGAGCGACTTAAGTGTAAGACAAAAATCGCCACCTCCTGCCGTGGTGAGTAGACCGGGCCGGCCAGGCGGGCGGGCGGCCGGCTAGTTCAATAGGGAGGGGTGACAGCTGCCTAAGGCTGTGCATGAAAAAAAATCCGATTTTCACCTGACCTCTGACGTTTGTTACAATGAATGTCAGAGGGAGGGAGACGTCCTCGGGTAGGGGGTAGGAGGTATTAAGGCTATGAGTGAGGAAAAAACACCGTTTTCAGCTGGTCTCCACGGATAGCGATGCCACACCCCCTCGTCATCTAAGCTCTTAAGGAGCGGAGCGGCTGAAAAAGCGTCATGCGGACAGGGTGCTAGACAGCTGGAGCGCTGTTGGAAATGGGATTAAACTCCCTCTGTATAAAAAGCTCTCATTTCTGATGGAAAAAAAACATATCACCTCTGACCCCAGTAACGGCTACTACCACCACCACCGCCACCACCACCACCGCCGCCACCGCCGCCGCCGCCGCCGCCGCCGCTGCCGCCGCCGCCAAGACGAGACGAGATGGCTCAAGCTATTCCACTTTCAAGCTCGCCTTCACCGCCTGGTGCGCCTGAAAAAAAGTTAATGCGGCTTGACGACGTGAGACGCGGCGCGAGGCAGCAGACCGATGATGGGGAGACCCGACAGGTAGGACAGCGGCGGTTAGCCTATAGCGACGCCTTGCTTCGTCAACTAGGTAAAGAGTTGAGCGGCTGTTGGAGAGAGTTGGGCAGTAGCTTAAAAGTCAGCGCCGCCCGTATGGATGCTCTAGTAGAGCGCAGTGTCAAGACACCGGAGGAGCTGTGTACGGCGATGTTCCGAGTGTGGTGGGGTGAAACCCCGCATCGTCATAGATGGGGCGAGCTCGGTCGCGTCTTCACCCGCATAAGACGCATGGAACTGTTGGCTCAGTGGATGGCCCTTCTCCACAGACAGGGGTTGGATTTCGAAAACCCCGACTCGCGCGCGATGCATAAGCACTTGGGCACCCTCGGCAGACGTCTGGGTAGCAGGTGGAAAGAGGTGGGGGACCATTTAAAATTGTCGCCTGAGAGGTTAGATAAGATCGCTGAAGAATGCGAATACGGAGGAAGTCCCGCTGAGTGGGCCTTCCGAGTGTTGAAAATGTGGCAAGATGAAGCTGACGGCGCCGGCGGTACGCCTTTTGAACTCCTTCGAGTGTTGACTGAGGACATGGGAAAGTTTGGCCTCGGCATCGCGATATTACTTGACTTTATCAAGCAAGAAACAACGAGAACGACGGACATGTGAATTGTTGTGTTTTATTTTCATACGTCTTCTTTATTAGTAAGTAAAAAAAAAAAAAACATATCATAACAATTAAGACGCGCGATCTCTTAAAGTGTCACTTCCTCCAGTCGCAGCTGATAGCCTCATCGCAGCACGTGATAAACAAAAAAAAAACGAAGAGACACGCTTCTTCCTCTCGAGAGGAAGAAGCGTGTCTCTCGATTGAAATCTTTTTCTTTTCTTTTTTTCTTAAAAGAGACAAACGCCCCTTAGAGTGCTCCCCCACCCCCCTAGAGTGCCCCCCTCCCCCCTCCCCCCCTCCCCCCCACCACCCGCCCCATGCATCCTAAAAGCGCCCCCCTCCCCATGCATCTTAAAGGGGCCCCCCTCCCCCCCTCCCCTCCCCTCCCCCCCTTATACACTCTAAAGAACGCTTCTACCTAGTTCAATAAGTCACTTCCAGTCGCTCGTAAAACAATAAAAAATGAAAAAAAATGAAAAAAAAAACTTATATCGTAGTGTTTTTTATTAGTTTACCGAAAAAAAATAAGAGACTCGCCTCCTCCTCCAAAAAAAAAAGATATCACATTTTAAAGCCCGTGACCCCTTAAAGACGCTCATCTCTTCATTAAGTCGCGTGACGTCACTTCTTCTTCTTCTTCTTCTTCTTCTTCTTCTTCTTCCGGTCACGTGATCAATCAGGTCACTTCCGGTCACGTGATCCTCAATGAGGTCACTTCCGGTTGGCCATTAGGTCATGTGACGTCACTTCCGGTCCCCTAAGTAGGTCAGTAGGTTACCCAGAATGCACCATCCCCTAGGTAGGTCACTTCCGGTCACCCAATGGAGGCCTCTGATTGGCTTCAGGGTTACCCAGAATGCACCGCTAATCCCCTAAGTAGGTCACTTCCGGTCACGTGACCAAATGGAGGCCTCTGATTGGCTAACTAGGTCACGTGACGTCACCACTAATCCCCTAAGTAGGTCACTTCCGGTCACGTGACCAAATGGAGGCCTCTGATTGGCTGCATGTCGATTGAGTAATAAACAGTACTTAACTATAGTCCCGTTCCGATACATACTATACTACTCACTGACTATGCAGGTGAGACTTACTCGAGTTTCAGTTTTTCACAAGTAAAAAGGTAGGCCAAAGGCCTACCTTGGATGATCGTATCCAGGATGATTGAATCTATGAGATGAGCCAAAAGATAGAAATCCCACTCCTACACATTTACCGAAGCAAAGGTTCTTTAACCTCCGACACCACATAGGTCTAGAGCTCTCTTGCCATACGCATTGTGTATGCATCAGGGACTTTCTTTTAGTGTACTTTGACTAAAATGAGCATAAATTTTGGCCTAAATACACAGCCAGTTAAGTTTTATTTGTAAGAGGAACCTACCACTATACACCCCTAACATTCCTAAAAAATTGACCAAACTACTAAGTAACTCTTTGTAAATTAGGGAATATATCATGAAAAGGAGTAGGATATATTCTGTTGGAACTTATCCCACATAACTCGACCCTCACTACTTCTATCTCTAAGGGAGTGTTCATTTATTAGTTACAGGGGGTGGGTGGTGGGTTTGGGGGAGGTGCAAAAATTTCTGACCCCTCCTGAGGGGGGGCGTAACCCTTTTAGCAAAAAGCCAGCGCATTACTATAGTTCAAAGGAGGGTGGTCGAAAAAATTTTGTCTCCTGCAGCGAGAGGGGGG
Organism: Harmothoe impar; assembly: GCA_947462335.1. Lineage (NCBI taxonomy): Eukaryota > Metazoa > Annelida > Polychaeta > Phyllodocida > Polynoidae > Harmothoe > Harmothoe impar. The sequence continues at coordinate 86,960,869 of OX381706.1, forward strand.
ACGCGAAACGTTCCACGTGCTCTTGAGGGGGGGGGGCGTAAAAGATTTTCGCGCCTCCATGCGAAATCTCACCACCCCCCCTGGAATTAATAAATGAACACTCCCTAAGCCAAATCTCTCTTCATGATAGAAAGGTGCCTCTTAATTGTGTTGACATTTGGATAGAGCCCTTCCCCCCAACTTCCTTAGGGGGCATCCATTAATTCCATATGCAAAGTTTTAGCAAAAATGATCCCCCCCTCCACCTTTTGCAGAATGTGTGCATTGGGACCACCCCAGTCTATACGAAACGTTTTTCGCCTTGCAGGACATTGTAATTCTGCAGGCCCGGCTAAATGTTTGCAGGCCCGGATACCCAGAGGAAATGATTGTATTTAGAAATTTAGTATAAAGCTAGAATTTACATAGGAAGTGATGATGAATAGAGGTTACTGGTATATTCAAATCATTTTGATAGGTACAATTTGTATAATTTTGGGTAACTTTCTACAAAATATGCTTTCTAGTTCACTCTCTAGAAACCTTGATAATGGTCCGATTTATAAGCCGTAAAAACTGGCATGCAGACAAGGATCATAGTCAACCATTGGGGGTGGCAAATTTAGATTTTCTGCCGGACCACCAGTTATTTAGCCGGCTATAGCCGGTGTCCGGCAGGTTTTCGTATAGACTGCTACCCCCGCCCGTACATACTGAAATCACTTGGACCCTTCCTCCATGACTACCGTGATATGTGAGTAGTATAGTATGTATCGGAACGGGACTATAGTTAAGTACTGTTTATTACTCAATCGACCTGCAGCCAATCAGAGGCCTCCATTTGGTCACGTGACCGGAAGTGACCTACTTAGGGGATTAGTGGTGCATTCTGGGTGACCTACTGACCTACTTAGAAGCTCTCAGCCAATCAGAGGCCGGCATTCTGGTAACCATGGTAACGTGACTTACTTACTTCACGTGACCTACTTAGGCTCAGCCAATCAGAAGCCGGCATTCTGGTAACTAGGGTAACGTGACCTACTTAGGGTTTGTTTGTAAACAACACCACGTGGCTCTCTTGTTTGTAAACAACACCACGTGACACGTGACTGTTTGTAAACAAACAATTCGACTTAGTCTGACATTTTCAGCTGTCGCATGCTGACCTGCTGCTATCATAAGAGAAACAAAAGCCCTAATCACGCTTTTCAGCTGGATCCTTCCACCCACCAGACATGGATCCAGATGGGAGGGTGGTTTAAAATTAATCCGTGTACCGACTGTCATACAATAGTGTAATTAGTTGAACACGTGTTACCTGTATAAAGGATTAGCAGGTCATGGGCTTAGAGTGTGTATAGAAAAACAACTACAGGTAGCGTGAACAAAGCGACCCCCTCCCTTTCTGTCACTCTGTCTGTGACTAGAGGGCGCGCGTGTGGTAAGCGGCTTAAATCTAAAGAAAAAAAATCACCCTCTCCTGTCGTCAGCAGTCAGCTGGCCGGCGGCTGGAAAATGCGATTAGAGGGATGATGAGCGCGGTTTTTTATATTAAATATATTAGAAGTGTGCTTTGTTGCTTATATAGTTCATTATGCGTTTAAAATGTTCGCGAGTATCGTAGAAATGTACAAAAATCCTATTGTGGCGCCATCTGACGAAAAGAGCGGAGAACTATACTAGGGTATGGCGAGCTAGACTAGAGCATGTAATCACTAGGCGGCAGAGTGGTCAAAAGACAATCTCGTAGTAGTAGGTCTACTTGGATCTTGAGTAGCCACCCTTGTGGTTGCAATTACCTAGACTAGTTGACCCTGCCAGCCTGGTCAAGTGAAATTAGTAAGGAGACCGCACATTAACGCGCTCCACAGTCTTTAGACAGTTAAGACTATAGTACCGTAGATTCTACTGTGTACTCACACTAACTATTTACAGTACTACATATTCATACCCGTGTTCTAAGTGTTTTTTTAGAAAAAAGCGATCTACTCACCCATTTTTTTTAGACAAACTCCTATTAGCAGGTAACCCCTGTATAAACCATACTGCAAAGATCTGCTACTTCGAGCGTCTGCCTCGTGACTGATAGTGTACAACAAGACGAAGTGGGCAGAGGTGAAGTACTGTTCCAAGAAAAATTGAGGCTCTTTATATAGCTGAGAGAGCGGCTAATCCGGATGTTCTAAGCTTGTTTTCACCTAGAGCCCCACCCTCTTCCAGAGAGGAATCAAATTGCTTTTCACCTGGACCCTTCCACCCCTCATCCATCAGCATGAAAAGAGGGATAACAAGTGTAACGTGCGCTACATGTATATGGGATTATAGCTGGTGAAGAGATAAAGCCAGGTCAACTGTGTATACAAAGACTACAGGAGGTGATTAACGACAGGTGTGACGCGCCAGCCCGTGGACGGATTATCTTCTAAGCTGACGCTTATTCAACTAGCCAGCTGCCGTCCGCTCCACTCACCACGGCAAGAGGAGGTGCTTTTGTTTTACACTTAAGTCGCTTACCACATGTACTCGTCTCTACCTCACAGACAGACACCCTCTCGCTTGCTTCACGACCCCTGTAGCTTTTTTTGTATACACACTCTAATCTCATAACCCCCTGATCCGTTATACAGGTAACGGGTATTCTCTTTTAAATAGCTGCCAGTCAGCCTGCGGCAGCTGAAAACGACGGTAAGTAGCTTAGCTCTAGAAGCAAGAAGGCGTATATAAGGAGGCTGACACATGTATAGGCGCCTTATAAGTCGGCAGGGGGTAAATACTAGTGAAAAAGGAAGGCAGGTGTGCAGGTAGCTTTCTAACAGACACGTGTGTGCACTAAGCTGCTTAAGTCTAAACCCACCTGCAGTAGTCAGGTAGCATGTGAAAACTTACTTAACAGATCTCTTAATTGAGTAGAGACTCTGTACTGAGAGAGTCTTTTCAGCCGTTTAAGAGGATTATCTAGGACAGGGTACATAAGGAGTGAAACGACGCTCTCACCCATCACACTTTCTCGACCCGCCCTTCATCATCGTAGCATCGTCCACTCTACGCTCGCTCAGAATGTTATGATGGTTAGTTCTGCTATTTTCAGCTACTTTTCTTATCGAAGTGTTGACGCTACAGAGCATCGAAACTCTCTCCAAATGAGTCCAAGAAAGAAAAAGCAACTTCCACTTGAAGCAGGAAGAGAAACAGTGCCCTATGATGCATGTGAGGTAAAGAAACATTGGAAGGACGTCACCAAGGAGCAATGGATAGAAGCATGCTTCAACTTCATCGGAACGGAAGTAGTTTCATTTGGACAGAGGGAGAAGATTTTGTTGGAGCTATTTTTCTTAGCTCCGTATACTTGGCCTGACTGTGGTGAAATTCCTTCAGGTATTTGTTCAGTCTTCGCCATAGAAGTTATCAGGTCTTTGAAGGAGCTTCGATATATGCAAGGCACTCACGAGGAGATTGTTCAGAAAATGACGGAATTCGAAACAGGAGAAGACACAATATGGTGCGAGGAGACGACATATACGGACGATGATCTGTAGTACATCATTTGTAGCCCGTTGGAACATTATGTTAAAGACTTTGAGGACATGCTAGACAGCACTGAGATGAACTCGAAAGAGAGATCCCTTACTGCACAGAAAGAGGCCAAAGCTGTGTTTGGTCAAGGATTCACTCTTCAAAGCAGCTGTGTGAGTGTGATAAAAGGCCTTGTGTTGAAACATCCAGACATGAAGTTTTCGCGTGCTGTCGACACACTTCCTTTGCCTGAACTGATGATGAACATGATCGATCCCATCGTACCAACATGTTTCGACTCTGCCAATTGTCCCATGTATAAAATGGTTTCAAGTTTTGCCCGTGGCCGATGGCTAAACGATCCACTGAAGTCAGAAAACCTCCTTGATTTAATCAACTGACTAAATGTATTTTCTCATACTAGTATTAGTAGCATTAGTAATAGCAGCTACTCAGTCTCGTGCAGCACAAGCAGCAGCATCTGTCAGCAGCATCCGTGACATCGTCAGCAGCAGCAGCAGCTGCATGAGCAGCACAAGCAGCAGCATCTGTCAACAGCATCCGTGACATCGTCAGCAACTGCAGCAGCTGCACGAGCAGCACAAGCAGCAGCAGCTGTCAGCAGCTGCAGCAGCTGCACGAGCAGCACAAGCAGCAGCACCAACAGCAGCAGCAACAGCAAATCAGCAGCAGCAGCAGCAGCAGCAGCAGCAGCAGCGGCGGTGTGGACCACTAAATTCGAGATGGCGACATGTCTGTTTCTTAGAATCGACATTCGACATGGGGCCTAGTGACATTTGACATGAAGCTTGAAAAACATAGTGACAGGTGACATGAGCAATTCTTAAAATCGACATGAGATATGAGCATAATTGAGCGACATCGACATGTGCCATGGCTATTTTTTTTTAAGACAAACGCCATAGACTCCTCATTCAAACCCCCACTAGTAGTGCTCTATAAGCGCAAGCTTTGCCTTAAGAGAGCTGTGGCTGTGAACCCTCTCCTCCCCCCGTACACACAGGTAAATATCAGAGTCAGCCAATGTCGCCAATACTACTCTCATACAAGGGTCAGGCACTGCTGGACTATAATAGATGGGTCAAGGACCATTCTACTGAGGGTCAGGCTAGGCTGGACATTCAATAACAGGCTGGACTTTGGCAAACTTGCTTGAAAGTCTGGCCAGCAAGAGTCCGTTGAAGGACTATACGGTAAAAAGGCTGCTGTTACAGTCAAGATACTCATATTTCAAGCCCAGAAAACTGTAATTAGCTTTCCAAGTTGTTTATTTAACAATATTCTGGCCTAGCAAGAAGCTGTCAGATGACATCTAAGAAAAATGGGGCTGTTAATTGATCAAGAGAGCTACATTGTTACAGAGTCCTATTCCTCTTTTGAGGTGGGACCAAATTTGAAAAAAGAATAAACTCAAAAAAAAAGCCTTAAGATTGAAACAGTTGTAGATGACAAATTTAATGAGGAAGTCGTATTAATTAGTTTACAAATAGCCGCTGCACGAGCAGCACAAGCAGCTCGTGCAGCTGCTGCAGCTGACACTAGTGTCAGGTGCTGCTTGTGCTGCTCGTGCAGCGGCTATTTGTAAACTAATTAATACGACTTCCTCATTAAATTTGTCATCTACAACTGTTTCAATCTTAAGGCTTTTTTTTTGAGTTTATTCTTTTTTCAAATTTGGTCCCACCTCAAAAGAGGAATAGGACTCTGTAACAATGTAGCTCTCTTGATCAATTAACAGCCCCATTTTTCTTAGATGTCATCTGACAGCTTCTTGCTAGGCCAGGATATTGTTAAATAAACAACTTGGAAAGCTAATTACAGTTTTCTGGGCTTGAAATATGAGTATCTTGACTGTAACAGCAGCCTTTTTACCGTATAGTCCTTCAACGGACTCTTGCTGGCCAGACTTTCAAGCAAGTTTGCCAAAGTCCAGCCTGTTATTGAATGTCCAGCCTAGCCTGACCCTCAGTAGAATGGTCCTTGACCCATCTATTATAGTCCAGCAGTGCCTGACCCTTGTATGAGAGTAGTATTGGCGACATTGGCTGACTCTGATATTTACCTGTGTGTACGGGGGGAGGAGAGGGTTCACAGCCACAGCTCTCTTAAGGCAAAGCTTGCGCTTATAGAGCACTACTAGTGGGGGTTTGAATGAGGAGTCTATGGCGTTTGTCTTAAAAAAAAATAGCCATGGCACATGTCGATGTCGCTTAATTATGCTCATATCTCATGTCGATTTTAAGAATTGCTCATGTCACCTGTCACTATGTTTTTCAAGCTTCATGTCAAATGTCACTAGGCCCCATGTCGAATGTCGATTCTAAGAAACAGACATGTCGCCATCTCGAATTTAGTGGTCCACACCGCCGCTGCTGCTGCTGCTGCTGCTGCTGCTGCTGCTGCTGCTGATTTGCTGTTGCTGCTGCTGTTGGTGCTGCTGCTTGTGCTGCTCGTGCAGCTGCTGCAGCTGCTGACAGCTGCTGCTGCTTGTGCTGCTCGTGCAGCTGCTGCAGTTGCTGACGATGTCACGGATGCTGTTGACAGATGCTGCTGCTTGTGCTGCTCGTGCAGCTGCTGCTGCTGCTGACGATGTCACGGATGCTGCTGACAGATGCTGCTGCTTGTGCTGCACGAGACTGAGTAGCTGCTATTACTAATGCTACTAATACTAGTATGAGAAAATACATTTAGTCAGTTGATTAAATCAAGGAGGTTTTCTGACTTCAGTGGATCGTTTAGCCATCGGCCACGGGCAAAACTTGAAACCATTTTATACATGGGACAATTGGCAGAGTCGAAACATGTTGGTACGATGGGATCGATCATGTTCATCATCAGTTCAGGCAAAGGAAGTGTGTCGACAGCACGCGAAAACTTCATGTCTGGATGTTTCAACACAAGGCCTTTTATCACACTCACACAGCTGCTTTGAAGAGTGAATCCTTGACCAAACTTGAGCTTTTTCCAACACAGCTTTAGCCTCTTTCTGTGCAGTAAGGGATCTCTCTTTCGGGTTCATCTCAGTGCTGTCTAGCATGTCCTCAAAGTCTTTAACATAATGTTCCAACGGGCTACAAATGATGTACTCCAGATCATCGTCCGTATATGTCGTCTCCTCGCACCATATTGTGTCTTCTCCTGTTTCGAATTCCGTCATTTTCTGAACAATCTCCTCGTGAGTGCCTTGCATATATCGAAGCTCCTTCAAAGACCTGATAACTTCTATGGCGAAGACTGAACAAATACCTGAAGGAATTTCACCACAGTCAGGCCAAGTATACGGAGCTAAGAAAAATAGCTCCAACAAAATCTTCTCCCTCTGTCCAAATGAAACTACTTCCGTTCCGATGAAGTTGAAGCATGCTTCTATCCATTGCTCCTTGGTGACGTCCTTCCAATGTTTCTTTACCTCACATGCATCATAGGGCACTGTTTCTCTTCCTGCTTCAAGTGGAAGTTGCTTTTTCTTTCTTGGACTCATTTGGAGAGAGTTTCGATGCTCTGTAGCGTCAACACTTCGATAAGAAAAGTAGCTGAAAATAGCAGAACTAACCATCATAACATTCTGAGCGAGCGTAGAGTGGACGATGCTACGATGATGAAGGGCGGGTCGAGAAAGTGTGATGGGTGAGAGCGTCATTTCACTCCTTATGTACCCTGTCCTAGATAATCCTCTTAAACGGCTGAAAAGACTCTCTCAGTACAGAGTCTCTACTCAATTAAGAGATCTGTTAAGTAAGTTTTCACATGCTACCTGACTACTGCAGGTGGGTTTAGACTTAAGCAGCTTAGTGCACACACGTGTCTGTTAGAAAGCTACCTGCACACCTGCCTTCCTTTTTCACTAGTATTTACCCCCTGCCGACTTATAAGGCGCCTATACATGTGTCAGCCTCCTTATATACGCCTTCTTGCTTCTAGAGCTAAGCTACTTACCGTCGTTTTCAGCTGCCGCAGGCTGACTGGCAGCTATTTAAAAGAGAATACCCGTTACCTGTATAACGGATCAGGGGGTTATGAGATTAGAGTGTGTATACAAAAAAAGCTACAGGGGTCGTGAAGCAAGCGAGAGGGTGTCTGTCTGTGAGGTAGAGACGAGTACATGTGGTAAGCGACTTAAGTGTAAAACAAAAGCACCTCCTCTTGCCGTGGTGAGTGGAGCGGACGGCAGCTGGCTAGTTGAATAAGCGTCAGCTTAGAAGATAATCCGTCCACGGGCTGGCGCGTCACACCTGTCGTTAATCACCTCCTGTAGTCTTTGTATACACAGTTGACCTGGCTTTATCTCTTCACCAGCTATAATCCCATATACATGTAGCGCACGTTACACTTGTTATCCCTCTTTTCATGCTGATGGATGAGGGGTGGAAGGGTCCAGGTGAAAAGCAATTTGATTCCTCTCTGGAAGAGGGTGGGGCTCTAGGTGAAAACAAGCTTAGAACATCCGGATTAGCCGCTCTCTCAGCTATATAAAGAGCCTCAATTTTTCTTGGAACAGTACTTCACCTCTGCCCACTTCGTCTTGTTGTACACTATCAGTCACGAGGCAGACGCTCGAAGTAGCAGATCTTTGCAGTATGGTTTATACAGGGGTTACCTGCTAATAGGAGTTTGTCTAAAAAAAAATGGGTGAGTAGATCTCTTTTTTCTAAAAAAACACTTAGAACACGGGTATGAATATGTAGTACTGTAAATAGTTAGTGTGAGTACACAGTAGAATCTACGGTACTATAGTCTTAACTGTCTAAAGACTGTGGAGCGCGTTAATGTGCGGTCTCCTTACTAATTTCACTTGACCAGGCTGGCAGGGTCAACTAGTCTAGGTAATTGCAACCACAAGGGTGGCTACTCAAGATCCAAGTAGACCTTCTACTACGAGATTGTCTTTTGACCACTCTGCCGCCTGGTGATTACATGCTCTAGTCTAGCTCGCCATACCCTAGTATAGTTCTCCGCTCTTTTCGTCAGATGGCGCCACAATAGGATTTTTGTACATTTCTACGATACTCGCGAACATTTTAAACGCATAATGAACTATATAAGCAACAAAGCACACTTCTAATATATTTAATATAAAAAACCGCGCTCATCATCCCTCTAATCGCATTTTCCAGCCGCCGGCCAGCTGACTGCTGACGACAGGAGAGGGTGATTTTTTTTCTTTAGATTTAAGCCGCTTACCACACGCGCGCCCTCTAGTCACAGACAGAGTGACAGAAAGGGAGGGGGTCGCTTTGTTCACGCTACCTGTAGTTGTTTTTCTATACACACTCTAAGCCCATGACCTGCTAATCCTTTATACAGGTAACACGTGTTCAACTAATTACACTATTGTATGACAGTCTGGTGGGTGGAAGGATCCAGCTGAAAAGCGTGATTAGGGCTTTTGTTTCTCTTATGATAGCAGCAGGTCAGCATGCGACAGCTGAAAATGTCAGACTAAGTCGAATTGTTTGTTTACAAACAGTCACGTGTCACGTGGTGTTGTTTACAAACAAGAGAGCCACGTGGTGTTGTTTACAAACAAACCCTAAGTAGGTCACGTTACCCTAGTTACCAGAATGCCGGCTTCTGATTGGCTGAGCCTAAGTAGGTCACGTGACGTAAGTAAGTCACGTTACCATGGTTACCAGAATGCCGGCCTCTGATTGGCTGAGAGCTTCTAAGTAGGTCAGTAGGTCACCCAGAATGCACCACTAATCCCCTAAGTAGGTCACTTCCGGTCACGTGACCAAATGGAGGCCTCTGATTGGCTGCAGGTCGATTGAGTAATAAACAGTACTTAACTATAGTCCCGTTCCGATACATACAATACTACTTATGTGAACCAAACCTCCAGTGCAGGTTATTCAATATGCTCAAAGACGGGGTGCAGGTAATATGAGGGTTTGCGGGAATATAGTATAGTGCTACAATCTAAGGGAGTGATCATTTTTTAACAAGAGGGAGGGGGTGGGGCAAAAAAATTTGGACCCCTCTTGGGGGGGTCAAAATAATTTAACTTGTTTTGAGCCAAAAAGCCCGCTCGTTACTATGCTTCAAAGGGCCCGCGCGCGAGCCGATTTTCGGTCGTAAGGGGGTGGGGGGTAAAAAATGTTGACCCCTCGCCCGGGGGGTGTAAAAAATTGTGCACGCTCCGCGCGGAAACCCACCACCCCCCTGTTGTTGACAAATGATCACTCCCTTTAAAAACAGCAATTTCCAGAACCCAGGTGTGGGTTATAGGGTTCTGACAATATTGAGGTGCGGTTTACTGTATACAAAGGAATTTATAGTAGATGTAAGGAGGCTCTATCCAAACATCATCAAAAAGAGGAGCCTTTCTATTATAGTTGACCTAGAGAGAGAGAGAGGTAGTGTGGGTGCGACTTTTGTGGCACAATTTCCAACAGATTGTAGCTTAATTTATACGTTATGCACCTTTAATTGTAAAAAAGAAAATAGATAAAAGTGTTCTCTATGTCTTATTAGATTGAAAAATTGAAAAGTATTCTCTAATTTACCAAGAGTTGCTTAGTAGTTTGGTCAACGTTGTGTGAATGTGAGGGGTGTAGAGGTAGGTCCCTCAAATTTAGGCCTAAAAGACCTAAAAGACCTAAAAGTACCCCTAAGGGAGTTTATAAATTACAGGGGGGCTGAGATTTCGCGCAGAGGGGCAAACATTTTTTATGCCCCCCCTCGAGAGTGCGTGGAACGTTTCGCGCCCCCCCCCCTCGCCAAAGGCGGCGAAAAATTTTCGCCCCCCCCTTTGAACTATAGTAACGCCCTGGCTTTTTTGCTAAAAAGGGGCTTAAATTTTTACGACCCCCCTAAGAGGGGTCAAATTTTTTTACGCCCCGCCCCCTTAGGAGGGGTCGGAAATTTTTACGCCCCCCCCCCAAACCCACCACCCCCTCCTGTAAATAATCAATGAACATTCCCTAATGCGTACACAATGTGTATGCCCCCTCCCTCCCCTGTACATATCTGTATGCATTTGGCTTGACCCCCCCCCCCCCCCTTCCCCCCTTTAGTGCATATATGTAATTCATGGATGCCCCCTACAATTGTGCACTATGCCACTCACATGCATGAACACTTGCCGTGACTGTACTGTCTGTCGCCTGACAAAAGCACATTAATATTTTTATTTTCCCATAATGTATGTGGGTGCACAGATCTCCGATACACAATCAACAATAAGTATCTTATCTATCTATACACACTACAGGATACGTCAGTATACTATTAATGTGTCTTAAATGGAAACATGCTTTTAACTTTAAAGGCAGCCGCTGCCTGTAAATTCCCAGGCCTGCATTGGTGTGTCATGCCACTTAAATAGAAACTCATAAAAACACCAGTTTATGTAAGCAGCACATTAAGAGCATATACACCGTAAAGTCTAGCACAAAAGCCATGGCTTGTATTTTATCGCATTTTACCTGAAACCTAGGAGCTTTTGGCCGAAGATGCCCTAACAAGGGTATACGGGACTAGCGCATTAGGCCATGGGGGCCCCAATCTTGGCTCAGAGCAATGCATTGTGGTTAGGCCCCCGACTCTAGAGCAGTGCATCATGGGTGAATTTCTTATCAGCACCTTTGTTCTAGGTGTGAGGGGAGGGGATTAGCCTGAGAAGGAGATAGGGGTTTAGCCCCCGACTACCTCAGGTACCAGGATGTGCTAGTCCCGTATAGTTTTGGGGGTAAAATTGCCCTAACAAGGGTAAGGGTTGACAGAGGTCCAGCCGTGCACCTGCGTCAAAATGATTCAAGTGCGCCCCCGGCTTGTAGGTGAATCAGAACCAGCTTTCATAGGATACCATATGAAGGGTACGGCTTAAACAAGCGTTTATAGAATTATACTACAAAGTACTAAACTTGCAATATTCATACCCCTACCCCCCCAATTTGGCTTATGGGAGTCTCCAATGTTTAGAGTGCGGCTTATATGAACATTCAGCTTATACACTAGACTTAATGGTGCCCTAAAACCTTGCGTAGAAGCCGCGGCTAGTACGCGAGTCAGATCGTCACTGCGGCTTATAGGATCGGCCCCAAGTAGGGGGGAGGCCTATATGAGGTACTACAGTAATACATCACCATTATCAGATGCTCTGATAGGCTTATATGATTTTCCTTACTTAGGGCGGCGGCTTATACACGAGTTAGGATTATACGCGAGTTAGGCTGATACACGAGTTAAGCTTATACATGAGTTAGGCTTATACAAGAGTTAGGCCTATACAAGAGTTAGGCTTATACACAAGTTAGGCTTATACGTGAGTTAGGCCTATACATGAGTTAGGCTTATACGTGAGTTAGGCTTATACGTGAGTTCGGCTGATACGCGAGTTAGGCTTATACACGAGGTTTTACGGTATATGTTTATATAACAAGTGCAGATGGGGCAGGGGGGTGGGAGGGGGGTAACTAGGACCCTAAGTAGGACACAGACACTGTGCTGACCCTTATGTACTGCCGCTACATGGCTAGACACCTTAACCTATAATTGTATTAACCCTTTAAGGACGGATGTCGCTAAATAATGACATTTGTTGGCATAACCGGTGAGTTACTCGCTGGAGCTGCATTGGTGTGGTGCTGCATTGGTACATCATTCAAACCCTACTAGAGTGTCTCAACCCCATACTGGTACCGGTGAGTTACTCGTCAGGGCTGCATTCATGCATCATGACGACCAAGGGCATGATGCATTAAGATACCATGCCATCCTTAAAGGGTTAATAGCTTTCAGTTTAGAGTAGTACTCAGCACTGATACCCCAGTACAGACAGCAGGAGACTGGAAGAGGGATGACATGGGGTGCAGTATACAGTAGGGCAAACATATATATGGTTCCAGATGTGTCAAAATCGACCTGCACTGAAAAGTCTGATAGACAGGTGATCAGTGCTGATGACTTAGGGTGATCATGTCTTGTTGTTGACCTAATGTGATCACTCTGATCACCTAACGTAATCATTTTAAGGACATGATTTTGCCACTAGGGGGCCCTACTATACAACAATGCCACATACAGCACATACTCCAGGTGATCTACTGATTAATAACTATACCCATCTTGACTCAAGTAATTAAAAAGAAATCATGCTATAATTATAAAAAGCATAGATATGTGAAAACATAGACACCTCATTTGTCTATGGAATCATAACTACAAGTGTGAGGAGTGACGGACAATTCCAGGTCAGAAAGGTGATCATAAGCATGGAGTGTATAAGTGATCACCCCTGGTGATCACTTATGATTAACTTAGTGACGAGGGCGTAAGCGCTCTCAATACTGGCACAGATATCACCCTAAAGTCGTCATCAGTGATCACCTTTGAGCCTCATTGGGTTTTCAGTGTGGCGATCCGGGCTGTTTTCCAGGCGACCTGACGACCTGGTGGTACAATAATTAAAGCGACGTGGCGACTTTTGGACAAAAATGACAATAGGTTTCAAGGATCCAAAAAAGCGACTTTTCGACCTAATCCCTTAATGTCGGCCACTTTCCAACCTCGGGGGGGGGGACCCTTTTACACCCCCATATATCCACCCCAAATATCAGAACTGGTGGTTCAAATTCTTTAAAAAAAAAAAAAGCTGTTTCAATATTTAAAAAAGACAAGTTGTTCAAAATGACTCTCTGCTTTAGAAAAGGCCTGTCTTCAATTTTCAACTATAATTTAAGTTTAAAAACTTTTATATTGTACTTTGATTGAAAAATTGAAGTTGAAAACTCCTATATATCGAAGTTTATTACTCTGATATCAAAATTTCAAAACTTAGATATCTTCTACTGGGATCATTAGTGAGCTTTTGATAAACTCAATATTCGAGGCGAAATGGAAGTTCATAAATACCCTCATTTTCAGAACAGAAATCCCATTACATATATCTTGTTAATTATATTATGCTTCAATATAGCGCTATGCTCAGCTATAAATGATAGCTTCTCTAAGGTTAAAAGCAAAATCAAAGATACCAAGCAGCAGCTAGTATAGAATGGCTGTACTCCAGTTGCATACTCCCTATCAGTGTGTAGAAACGGTGTTGTTTCTTCACACTGACAATTCACTCTGTGCATTGTGGGTAGCTAACCGCTAGCGGTTAATGATATGGATAGATCCCTGGGCCAACCCCCTCCCCCAAATTACAACTTGCCCTCTATACCTGGCACATATGTACAGGTTGTCAATAGCCACTCTACCTCACCCCTCACCCTATTCACTGGGCTGTATCACTGCTGAGTACTACTCTGAAACTGAAGGCCATTACTAGGTCAGGCCTGATTGCCTGCTGCTCAAGACACCCTCCCTCCTCTCCAATCCAATACCCTATTAAAATTCAAAGCACTACTTTCAGGTGTCTACCCATGATGCATATAGTGAATTGTGAGTGACAGCATACCGGCCATGGACGTGTATGGTCACTCCAGAAGTGTACGCCAGTTGTACTTTCTCTCTGACTACCACCCGCACACCTCTGTCCATGTTCTGTCACCTCTCCTAAAACTGGGGGCTTACCGTAAAACCTCGCTTATAAGTCGATTTTTATTTGGAATTTATTTTTTCTATGAGTCGATTCTTCCTCCTAAAAGTCCAATTGGACCTATATATGAGGTTTTGAAAAATAATAATATGATTTAGGCACCCAAAAATTGTTATCCTTTATACAGTGAAATACACCTTTTTAGGGGATCGTTTTTTCTTGTTCAGGGTATTTCTTTTTCCCCCCACAAGTAGAGGCTTGAGTTAAGGGTAAAATATCATTAAAATTACTCATTCTGACCCTCCAATTCGACCTTTAAGTGGGGTTTTACTAAAGTTTAAAAGATTTTGCTAGAGGTCGATTTTTCCCCTGTAAAGTTTAATTCGACCTATAAGTGGGGTCGACTTATAAGCGAGGTTTTATGGTATTTACAGGCCCCACTAGTGTTAACCCTGTAAGGCTTAAAGAACGGATGTCGCTAAAAGATGTTGTCATAATGCACCAATGCAGTCTCGGCGAGTAACTCGCCGTTGCTACATTGGTGCATCATGCCGACCCTTCAGGAGTGTCTCAACCTCATGAAGTCGGCATGATGCTTGAGTGCAGCATTCATGCATCATGACGACCAAGGGCATGATGCATTAAGGCATTATGCCGTCCTTAAAGGGTTAGGAGCCACATAGTTATTTAATGCATGATGCCTTTTATTGTCATGGTTCAACTTTAACCTATCGTGGTATGTAATATCTCTTCACCGCCCTCTTTTCTCCTCTCTTCTTCTTCTTCTTTTTTTTTGGGGGGGGGGGGGGGGGGGCGGGCAAGGCCTGTCGGGCCACCCCCCTGGATCCGCCAATGGCCATAGACAGTGCCACAGTAGCCGTACTCGCTCAACACTGACTCCTAATGCAGGGGCAGCAAGAGTTGGGCCTTTAACCCCAAATAACACTCATCAATGCAGCCCCAGCGAGTAACTGCTGCATTGGTGCATCATGTCGACTCTTCAGGAGTGACTTAACCATGCAGTGCCAGCGCTGCATTCAAGCATCATGACGACCAAGGGAATAATGCATTAATGCATCATGCCATCCTTAAAGGGTTAAGGGGTCAACCTACCACAGGTTTTCCTGAAAGTCGCTGCACTCTGATAGCTCTACAGGGCGTCTGTGACCTGCCCCAGTTCTTCATGCCCCAAATAACACTCATTTTGTTGTTATAAAACAAAATGGCGTCCAAGATGGCGGCTAATATGCCGGCCAGGAAGTGGGTATAACGTGCGGGGTAGCCGAGTGTGAAGATAATAGGCCACTCCAAAAAGTAACATTGTTTCTCATCCCCAAGTCATGAGAAATATAAAGAGGGCGCCTTTTATTAGCTGAGGGCTTGATGGATTGGGGTATCTAGGCTCGTGCCGAACTAAATTCACGCTTTAGTAATTTAGAGATAAATGATCTATGCAAGTTGCATTAGAATATATATGCATGTTGCCTCTATCCCATCACAAATACAGCACTGTAAGCTTCAATTTGATATAAAATGTGACTTTGGTGATGCGCGTGCACGGTGATGAGAAACTAATTTGTTTTAATTTGGAGTGGCTTTACTATGACAAGGCTGGTAGTCTGAACATCCAATCCTATATACATTCAGTATTAGGGAGTGTTCATTTATTAATTACAGGGGGGGTGAGATTTCCCATTGAGGCGCAAATTTTTTTTACCTCCCCACCCCCTCGAGAGCGCTTGGAACGTTTTTCACACCCCCTCCTTTGAACTATAGTAACGCGCGGGCATTTTTGCTAAAAAGGGGCTTACATTTTTATGCCCCTCCCACTCAGGAGGGGGTCGGAAATTTTTACCCCCCCTAACCCACCACCGACCCCCCGACCCCCCGGTCAAGGGGTCAACATTTTTTATCCCCCCGCTTTGGGTCAAAAATCGGCTCTCGTACGGGCCCTTTGAGGCATAATAACGCGCGGGCTTTTGGGCTCAAAACAGGTTACATTTTTTTGATCCCCCCAAGAGGGGTCCAAATATTTTTGGCACCCCGCGTCAAGGGGCCCAAATTTTTTTGCCCCCACCCCCAAACCCACCACCTCCCCCCCTGTTGTTAAAAAAGATCACTCCCTAATAAATGAACACTCCCCAAGGAGACACCATGTAGGAGTAAACTGGGGCAGTGGTCCAGGCTACATGTGTGTATACACTGGTTCAGCTAAATGCCACTAGGGGGCTAATGGAAATAGCTGAGGACTCCCCAGTCACGTTCTGCAATATATCAGTTATATAAGTGGAAGTAGATGACTTAGTTATATAAGTGTAGGGAGAAGCCCCGCGCTGTACTGAGAACTAGTTGTGCTCTTCATTCGTAGACACCGGCCAAGAGGTGAGTGTCTTTTGTATTTTGCTGGTCGCGGTAAATGTCTCTTGTATTATACTGATCGGGTCCAGATGCCGTTGTATTTTCGGGAGCCGGGTCTATATAAAGGCAAAATATAAAACAGGGAGATTAAGATCATGTTGAGAATTTAGATTTACTAAAGTAGTGATTTCCTGAAGATAATTCTGAAAAAGTAATCAGATCTTTTTCATTTTAAATGTAATCAGACCTATTTCATGTTTAATATGAAATAAAGGCAATGTGGTGACATAACATGGGTGCCCAGAATTTTGAATGTCACCGTGTCGATTTTTAGCAAAGGTGCAGTGTCGCCATGTCGATTTTTATCCCATACTAACTACTCTAAATCTTTGTGTCCGTCGATTTTTTAAAGTGGTGTATCACCCGTGTCGGATTTTAAAAGCGGTGTGTCGCTGTGTCGATCGTGTCGAATTTTAACCCATGTAAAATCACAATGTCTTATACTGCAACCGTAGATTGTTTCACACTGTACATATTTTTGCGGAAATGCAAAATGTGCAAAAATATGTAATACGTGAAAATTTATACAGCATTAACTCTTCCTATACCAGAAGGTTTTTAGGTAATTATTTTTCGCCTTGTAGGGAATGGCATAAGCATAATTCCATAACTGTATTAATCATGTCGATATTCCATCTAGAAGGGGAGGGATGGTGGTTTGAGCTATGGTCGTTCATCAAAAGGACAGAACCCTAATTTCCTACATCTATTCTAATTAAGGAGATATGATAGTAGTAAAATGGCAATTGTAATTTAAAAAATGACTCTCTATCAAACTTTAAACTGTAATATATCAGGATTGCCTCTATCGATTTTGACAAAATAAATTCTATTTTATATATGTGTTTAAGTACTTTTAGCATTTTTATGTGGTTTTCCCATTATGTGTTTGTTTTATTTGGTTACCATCGCAACGGTAGTTACCTAAAATGGTCATTTTTTAGTATATCTGTTGCCATGGCAATCAATACCTTTGTCAATATTACACCAAAATACATCAAATTTGTCTAAACCATATTTTCTAGCATGAAAAAATACCCAAAGTGAATTCTCATTTAAAAAAATCATATTAAATTACAATTATTATGATTTTTATCTTAAAAGATCATTGAATCGGAGTAAAAGTTGGGGAGGCTGGCAAGTAAAGAGAATTCAAGGCAGAAACCAATGGTTCTGATCTTTCAGAGACAATATAGCAAATAGTGAAAATCCAGAAAATTATTGCTGTAAACCAATTACCGTAAATTCCTGCGTATTACCCACGGGTTTTACGCAAACTAAACTCAGCTATCATTTGATACCAAACATGCCTATATAGGGTGCGGGTTATACGAGGGTTTTTATTACTATAGAACAGTATTAAAATTGAGATTTTCAGATCCAAAAACGGATTATAGGATTCTCTTGAGTTGGGGGTGCGGGTTAAACGCGAGATGCGGGTAGTATGCGGGAATTTACAGTATTAAGAAAACTACAGAATGCTCAAATTCGGCCAAAAATCGGCCCCTATTATGCAATAGTGCGTAATTGGTAAAGGAAGAGTTAAATCAAAGAGCCAAATCTAGGAAATCCGCGAATTTAAGTACACGCCTTTTTAGCAGAATCAGAAAGAAATGATACACATGAAAATGTTTCCATTTACAATTACCTCTGTGGAGTATTTGGCAATGTATGACATCATCATTTGTCAACATTTGACTCCCAACTCATGAAATAACCATTAGCTGTGAGAAGGTTTTGTGAATCTTTGTTGATATCGAAAAATGATATTGGATGGAGATGGCGAGGGAGAATCTAAAAAAAACACAAGGAAGTTACCTTTGATAGCCCTACCCATCTATGGAATCGTATTTACCCTGATAACACTTTCAAATTTACGATTTTTTTCCAAATTCTAGACCATCCTTAGATTTTTACCAACCACTGGTAAAGTACTTTCACTTTCGAAAAAAATGTTAGGGTCCAAAAGGAAAGTAAAAATGTTTTTTATTTTGGAAAAAGGTGTTGTAAATCTGTTAACTCATGCGCAACAGCTTGTGAGAGGTATCTTGTGTGTACACTGGGCCCCGCAAAGTCTGATGAATCTCCCGTAGTTTCACACTACGTTATCCGTTTATACTGCGACACCATTAGACAGAGTAGTAATTGTTATAAATCGGGGCCCCTCAACCCCTTTTTTTGTTTGATAAACTGGCAACACAACTACAACCGAACAAATTTATGTTTAAGGCTATTCTCTTAGTCGATTGGGATAGATTTTAGAGTTAAACTATAGCCCAAAATCCACGGGGACAAGAACCTGCGTTAAAACGGTATCACAGGGGGAAACCAATGCTAAGGGTTATTTCACAAGTTGTATCTCAGACTGAAATACAGCCCAAAGGACAAGTAAAACCCAACCCATGAGACAAATTGAATATCTAAATTTCCCTTTGTATTTAAGCCAAAAGTTTAAAAAGAAAAGAAATTAAATAAAAAAACGCCCTCGTCATACTTTTCACTTCTTGGTGATGAGAAACAGCTTTTTTTTTGGGTGGCCTAAGGGAGTGGTCATTTTTTAACAACAGGGGGGGGGGGGGGGTTGGTGGATTTGGGGGGGGACCAAAAAAATTTGGACCCCTCTTGAGGGGGGGACCAAAAAAATTACACCCCTATTTAGCGGAAAAGCCCGCGCGTTACTATAGCTCAAAGGGGTCGGCCGCGCTCAATTTCAACCTGCCTCGAGGGGGGGACCAAAAAATTTTCGACCCCTCTCGCGGGGGGGACAAGAAAAATTCTGACCAGCTCGCGCGAAAATCCACCGACACCCCCCTGTTGTTAAAAAATGACCACTCCCTAATCAAAATAAAAAATTAACAAACTCAAAACTTAAACTCAAACTCAAGACAGAACATTTGAAAAAGGTGGAAATTAATACGATTATTATGATAAGTGTTTTTGAGTCTTTTACATGTCTTGTTCACGTGGGCTATGAAAGACATGCTATACCGAATTAAAGTCGAATAAAACTGCCTCCAAACTAATATCAAAGTTGGATGGGTTGGTGAATAAATAGGTAAAGGCAGTTACCCTAATTTTGTGTATAGAGGCTGCGGCTAGTACGCAACTCAGATCGCCAGTGCGGCTTATAGGATCAGCCTAGAGTCTGGGTGCAGCGTATATGCGAATTTTAGATGTATACTACTGTACCAAAGTGGCCATTATCAATTGCCCTCTGATAATTTAAGGTAGTCATCCATCATCATAACATCAAAGCATTCACATTTCTAGTCCTGATCTAGTCTAGTGGCTAAATGTGAATGGCTCCTAAGTGTCCCTTTAAAGCAGCGTGCTGGCCTGGAATGGACAGGAATTTAAAATGTATAAAGTGACATTGGCTTCCTTAAACGTGTATACAAACTTTGTCCTTGGCCGAGGAGTATAAAACATGCATTTCTTACTCAAGGCCACACCAAAAAAAAGTTGGTCAATGGATTTCACTTTTGGAAAGATGGTGCGAGCGAGCGAAATTTCTTCTCTTTTGAAAAGAATTAAAAGAATTTGTCTTTGTCAATGGATTTTCGCCATGAAGCGAAGTGATGCAAGTGACAATTTTGTATGAAACTAAGTCTTACAAAATTTCTTTGTGAACCCAGGGCAAAACATATTAAATTGGTTAATCTGCGGGAATCAAGAGAAAAAAGAAGTAAAACTTCTCAATTTCTTTAAAGAATGCGGCAAGCGAAATCCATTGACAATTTTATTTTTCCAAAAGAAAGATTTCTAGTATTAAATGTGCAAAATTTGGTCTGGCCTTAATAGATTTAATATACAGCTGCTGTTATAATAAGCTGTTTCAATGTTGTAGACTTATTCAAAAGTAATGTTTACCCAGTAAGAAAAAACGTTATTTAACGTTACTCTATGGCTCCTTATCATGACAGAGCGATATATAAAGTTAAAAACGTTTTGACGTTAAATGATGTATTTTTGTTAGCTTGGTATGTGGGGTATGATATATATATATATATATATTGTGTTATAACTTTTATATACTGTAAATTCCCACGTATAACCCGCGGGTCATACGCAAACCATATCCGCAGTGCGGGTTCTACAAAATTCCCAAGGTCTAGGTGCAGGTAATACGAGGGTTTTTGCCAACATAGTACAAAACTAAAATCGCAATTTTCAGACCTCTGGTACGGGTTATAGGGTTCCCAGTAAACAAATAACGTTATACACCATTTTATAGCGTTATATAACGTTATATGTCAATGTTTTTCTAAGGCTATTATTATGACATTACGTTATGTAAAGTTTAAAACATTATTTTGACGTAATATAACGGTTTTTTTGTTAGCTGGGTTCTCTCAAAGTCGGGGTGTGGGTTATACGCGAGAATTTACTGTAGTAATATAACTTTGTACATTTTAACTTACCATAATGGTTCGTTCTTGCGTAATTGTCTGAAATGAGTGCAGGTATCACTTAAGCACAGAACTAGAACCTTTCACCTAAAATCTCTCTTTAAAGGGACTCATATAAGCGCAGGTCCTTGTATTAGGACAGGGGGTAACAGAAACCTGAGATTTATGAGTGCAGGGGTCATTAAACGATTTTGTAGAAAAGTCCAGTTCAGTTCAGTTTTTAATATTCTTATTGGTTCCAAACATTCATATCACATACGTTTTTTAAGTTAACCAATATTGTAAATACAGACAAAATATAAAGAGTACAAGTGGTGCAAACGGCGGGAAAACCACTTCTAGGGTGCTGTTTAAGATGAATCATATGGGATGAGTTCTTTCTTCTAAGACTACGATACAACACGTTCCCGAACAATCCGGAAGAATCCCATGCCTGATATTATGAGTTGGTATCCAAGCTAACAAAAAAACGATATTTTACGTCAAAATAACGTTTTAAACTTTACATAACGTTATGCAATACTAAAGAGCCTTAGAAAAACTTTGACATATAACGTTATATAACGTTATAAAATGGTGTATAACGTTATTTTTTTATTGGGATGTGGGTATCGGAGGCTTGTCGGGACAAACTCCCATAGGAGCATGGACAAGAAAATCTTTCGAATCTTCAATTCGTTTATTTAAGACTTTTTTAGGATTATCTACAGAGAACTAAAGACATTTAATGTACACGATTAACATAAGGTGGCGCCACCCTTTTTTCTCTTTTTTTTCGCCCTTATTCATTTATTGTTGGTATATTTTGTATTATGTCAGGGGCTCTGTACCCAAACACCCTTTTCTCTCTTTCTTTTTTTCTTTCTTTTTTGAAATTGATATCAAATACAACTATGTACATCCGGTGTTTGGAATCTTTAATTTAAGATTGTAACATCTTTAAGAACGGCCTTTGTAAGGTTGGAAAGATTTTCTTGTCCATGCTCCCACGAGAGTGAATCCACTTGTGTGTATTGGAGAGTATCTATACGGCAATGTTTATCCACCTTTCTAAGGTAGGGCATGAATACCATGCCAGTTATATACTTGATGAGGCTTAATTCATAGATCTGATTGACAAACGGCACCACACAATCTATGCATACGGCACCCAGTGGCAAAAAACGAAACCATGATATTTGCAGATTTCTTTTACTTATACGTAATGATCTACCTTTATCTATCATTTAAGTGCCATACCTTGGCATTCTACATATTGTTGGTCGATCTAAGATTAGGTAGATTATGTGAAATACCTTTAAGCAAACCCCAAATCCTTCTTTAATCAGCTTTGAGCATGCTTTAATTCAGACTTTAAACAGCTTTCAAACCTTGGAAAGAAGGCCATTAAGCATCATTAAAGGTTGATTAAATCCCGACTTTTGGTTCTTCAACTTTTGCTGACATGTTTGCTTAAAGATGCTTAAAGTTGATTTATGTCCGACTTTAAGCAAATAGGAAAGCAATTTAAAGCAGATATTATGCAGTGGCTTGTCCTTAATAGGCAGTTGGGTGTGTTAGGGAGTGTTCATTTATTAGTTACAGGGGGGGGGGAAGGTGGGTTTGGGGAGGGGGCGTAAAAATTTCCGACACCTCCTGAGGGGGTGGCGTAAAAAATTCTAACCCCTCTTGAGGGGGGAGGGCGTAAAAAATTTAGCCCCTTTTTAGCAAAAAAGCCCGCGCGTCACTATAGTTCAAAGGGGGGTGGACAAAAATTCTTCGGCGAGGGGGTCGAATCATTCCATGCACTCTCGAGGGGGGGAATAAAAAATTTTCGCCCCTCCGCGCGAAATCTCACCACCACCCCCTGTAATTAAAAAATAAACACTCCCTTAGTGGGGAAATCCAAAATCACTTCATTGTTAAACTTCTATACATAAAAAAAAACATTCTAATTCAATCTCTTTTTTTTTCTGGCAGAGAGAAGTGTCTCCCCTACTGCACCATGGACGTCCAGATGACCTCCGCCCCTCCGTACCAGCACACCTACCCAAACAGTGCCCCTGACCACCACCCCCACCCCCCGCAGGATGCTAGCGGTGCGCTAGACCTCAGGGTGAAGGGCAATGCCTGTACCTGCCAGGGGACTTCTGGTACCCAGGGCAGTACCAAACCTGCTGACTCATCCCTGCCCTACTATGAGACAACCGGGGTGGATGCATGGTGGGGCGGTCACTACCAGCATTTTTCTGATTCGGAAGATTGCATGCAACCTGTCGACCAATCGCATTGCCCCATTCAACGAGGAGCAACACCTGAGCACAAATTAAATGGATACGGCCGGAATGAGCGAACCCCGACTGATGACAATTATTATCACCACATTTACGACCCTCGAAATACCTCTCCACAATGTGATGCTAGTGGCTACCCAGGTAGACATGAGGAGGTAATGCTACAAGACCTATATGAGGAGGAGGCACCATGGATACATCCCCACCCGGGGCGTCCAGACCGTGGTTACCGGCAACCTACTACGTCACAGATAGAGTCAAACCAGTTCCTACAGCAGAGACCGGTCTGCCTGAATAGAAGCACCAAGAACCAGAGAACTTCCTCCTGTGTTATAACAGGCATCACTGATGCTGCTAGAACTCACCAGGGGGCACCTCTATACCCCAATGGTACCCTCCCTTCACACCAGGGGGCACCTCTATACCCCAATGGTACCCTCCCCTCACACCAGGGGGCACCTCTATACCCCAATGGTACCCTCCCCTCACACCAGGGGGCACCTCTATACCCCAATGGTACCCTCCCCTCACACCAGGGGGCACCTCTACCCCCCAATGGTACCCTCCCCGCAGACCGGCCTGAATGCACACACCCTCTGAGGGAATCCGACTCTCAACAGACCACCCCGAGCATTGGAGAAATGCTGGAAGATTGGAGCAAATTGATTTCTCAATCTTTGACTACTCAACCTTTGACTGTTGAATCTATGACGCCTCAATCACCGAGGCCTCAATCTTTGACTACGCAATCATTGACGACTCAATCCCCAGGTTCTGAGAATTTTAGTAGTCCATCTTTAAGTACTCATGCCATTATAGCAAAGGCGTTCAGCTCTGGCGTTTATAGAAGTGATGAGAGGAAGCCTCAGCCGCCGCACAGGACCACCCCTAAAAGCTTCACACAGCCCACACCAGGGGGAGACAGGAGCTTCACACAGCCCACACCAGGGGGAGACAGGAGCTTCACACAGCCCACACCAGGGGGAGACAGGAGCTTCACACAGCCCACACCAGGGGGAGACAGGAGCTTCACACAGCCGACACTAGGGGGAGTCAGGAGCTTCACACAACCCACACCAGGGGGAGACAGGAGCTTCACACAACCCACACCAGGGGGAGACAGGAGCTTCACACAACCCACACTAGGGGCAGACAGGAGCTTCACACAACCCACACTAGGGGGAGACAGGAGCTTCACACAGCCCACACTAGGGGGAGACAGGAGCTTCACACAGCCCACACCAGGGGGAGACAGGAGCTCCACACAACCCACACCAGGGGGAGACAGGAGCTTCACACAGCCCACACTAGGAGGAGACAGGAGTGCCGGCAGCCCACATAGAGCAGTGTTTAAACACCCTTCTCAGGTCATCAGACGAACACAGCGGGCTGGCAGGATGTCAGTTCTCAGTTCTCCCTCTAGGTGGCCCGCGAGTCACATATCCCCCCTGTTAGTGGGTCTCTCAGGGAGCGGGGACACGAGACCAGCCACGTGCTCCGCTACAATGCCAGCATATACACATGGTAGCTACCGGGGTCTGCCAGCAGACACACAGGGGGTTCACAACATGAAGGGACAGGGGAGGATCAGGGCAGCGGACACCATACTAACAATGTCCAAGATGCTGCTCACCTCTGCTGGAGTACTGGGTAGGAGTCAGTCAGAAACCATGTACAACACGAGCGGACGAGAAGATGCAGAATTAACACAAGACACAGACCAACCATGGGTGATTGACGCTGTCACTGGTCGTCAGTTAGATAACCCTCACAATACTCAGAATCAAGGAGGCGGAGGATACAAGGAACATAGAGAATCAATACCAGTGGAGATAGGTTCTAGTATGACATGTACTGAAGGTGGAGAGGAACAAAGACTGTTAGGGCACCACATCAGTAAGACTGCACAGCAGGATGCATCAGCCTGTAGACCTACAACACCCTGTGTGAACACAGCCCCACTGACAGCTCACCCAGTGGGTGGTTTAACATATGTAGCTGCGTCTGAACCAAGCATTCCCTCCTGTACTTCACCTTCCCTGTGGAAACCTGCAAGCCACTCCTCAGGCTCTCGGACTGTGTTACACCGCATGTCTCCCCCCCTAAGGCTCACTAAACGAGCGGTGTCCTGTCCTTCCCTTCCCCAACGAGCAACACACAGGGTTCCACAAGCAGCATCGCAGGGAGCCATCACACGCACAGTGTCTCTGGGGTCCATTCCACAAGTAGCATCCCAGGGAGGCGTTCCACGATTAGCATCCCTGGGGGACGTTCCACGAGCAACGTTCAACCATTGCAGAGGCAATGCTTCTGTTTCTGCAACAATGGTAACCCCTCTTCAATCACTGTCAACTCCTCCCATGTCCCCAAACTCCCCAGCTTCCATGTCCCAACCCTTCGGGTCAATTGCCGACATGGCGTCCAGTGCGTACATGCCCCATCCCCTGGGAGCTGTTTCACAAATGGTGTCCAGTTCTTCCATATCCCCACCTCTAGGGTCCTTTCCACTATCAGCACCCTGTCCCTCCACACCGCCATCATCTTCTGCTTCCATACCCCTCGTGTCCGTTGCACGAGTGTCTCTTAGTTCTTCCGCGTCCTCACCCCTTGGGTTTGTTTCACAAGCCGCATCCAGCCCTTCCATGTCCCCATACTTGGGCTCTGTTCCACAAGTGTGCACCTGTTCCACCATGTCATCACCCCTGGGGTCTGTTACACAAGCAACTTCTGGTTCTTCCATATCCCCATCTCTGGGCTTCATTCCACGACTGTCGCCCACTCCTTGCACTGCCTCTGACACCACTACAGTACTAGCCCCTCCAGCGAGTCCAGCTTCTACAGTCATCTCTACAATGACACCACCCCATAGCCCTGAAGTAAATCTCAAAGATCTCTCGCTGCCTACTTCCCCGACTATTCAAGATGTCCGTAGCCCCGTGCTGCTAGAACTATCTCCACCTACTGCTGGCTGTCCTCTTGGTGCATACTCAGAGGTAGACATGCCCATGGTCTCTTCACTATCTCCAATCACAACATCCAACACTACAGAAGTAGACATGCCCATGGTCTCTTCACTATCTCCAATCACAACATCCAACACTACAGAAGTAGGCATGCCCATAGTCTCTTCACTATCTCCAATCACAACATCTAACACTACTTCTAGTAGCCCTCTTAGTGCATACTCAACAACAGAAGTAGACATGCCCATGGTCTCTTCTCTATCTCCAATCACAACATCCAACACTACTTCTAGTAGTCCCCTTGGTGCATACTCAGTAGACATGCCCATGGTCTCTTCACTATCTCCAATCACAACATCTAACACTACCTCCAGTAGCCCGGGTAGTCCAGCCGCCGTCCCTATCCTTGGAGATGAGCCGCCTTGTGTATCGTACATCCCAGTTCCCCGGTTCTTTGAGCCGACTGCGCCTACACGGACAGAACCCGTGGTGCTGTCTACCCCGGGATGCTGTGATGTGGCTGCTAACAGTGGGACCTCAGAGGTGCACAGGTAAGTCATGTATGCAAATATGGGATAGCTGTCCCACGGGCGCAGACAAACGTTAAAGTGGCATTCTCACCGAGCGTTTCCCACTCACAATTATAGTACTGTCTAGTCTGCTATGTGGTAAGTGCGAGTGGTGAGATTGCCCCTTTAACATCTTAATCTTATACATCTTAATCTAAGGCATCCCTGTTTTGTATATAGTGAAAAATTAAAATCCCAGATGAGACAACATAAACATCTAAAAGAAAAGGAAAGGAAGAAAAAAAACAGGGGTTGCAGGGCATAGCCCTCCATTATACTAGTCAACTAGCCTATCCTACAATCGACCATGTAGTCTTACCACTACTAGTGGCACCGTCTTCATTTGCTTGGTAACACTTTTAAGATAGTTTAAGATAGGATTAAGATTAAGATTGCGCTCAGAACGTTTGAGGAATTACAGTAATAATTTTAAGGTAATTAAAACCATCTTAATTCTGTGTTAAGATTGCGCTGTTAAAGTTTGTCCACGCTCCTAGGAGAGCTCTCCCGGCATGCGTCATGCACAGGCTTACAAGTCTGCTAGAGGGGAGGAAGAATGTGGTGATTTTTGACCAGGTTGCCGCTATGTAGTATTCTGGTTAAGGATTTGTAACTTTATGGCGGTTGTCATATAATTATAATTAGCCTCCTGCTGTTGGTATTTTGACCTTATCATGCCAAATCGGTCAGAGACGGCACCTGGTCAGAGACAAAAACATTGGCCCTAGTTTGTGAAACACAGCCTTATACATTTGGTAATTGGGCTAACCTCTTTTCCTATAGTGAACACACAGAGGACAGTCCAGATGAAGACCCTATGGAAGTGGATATAGACAGCGACACTCGTCACCACCCGGTGCGCCCCGTAGACCGACCCCCCATGACAACCTGGCTCCGGGAGCAGCTCCAGAGGAAGGAGGTGCCAGGCTTAGAGTGGCTGGATGAGGAGCAACTCACCTTCAAGGTAGGGCTACTTTATATAAGAGTTACCAGGCTTAGACTTAAGGCTTTGTAGGGGTCGGATTCCCAGCGTCTGAGGGGTAAACCCTCAAGAGGGTATCATTTGGGTAATCATGCTCCCCTCTGTAACATACCAATCCAGTAATGTATGACGCAGTCAAGTTGTCAGAAGGGGAAGCAGCTCAAGTCTCGCTTTCACCAGATGACTTTTACGTGACTGTTAAAGCTTCTTTATAAGGAGGTGTTAGGCTTAGAGGTTAAGGCTGCTTTATAAGGAGGTGTTAGGCTTAGAGTATGAGGCTGTTTTATAAGGAGGTGTTAGGCTTAGAGTTTAAGGCTGCTTTATAAGGAGGTGTTAGGCTTAGAGTATGAGGCTGCTTTATAAGGAGGTGTTAGGCTTAGAGTTTAAGGCTGCTTTATAAGGAGGTGTTAGGCTTAGAGTTTAAGGCTGCTTTATAAGGAGGTGTTAGGCTTAGAGTTTAAGGCTGCTTTATAAGGAGGTGTTAGGCTTAGAGTTTAAGGCTGCTTTATAAGGAGGTGTTAGGCTTAGAGTTTAAGGCTGCTTTATAAGGAGGTGTTAGGCTTAGAGTTTAAGGCTGCTTTATAAGGAGGTGTTAGGCTTAGAGTTTAAGGCTGCTTTATAAGGAGGTGTTAGGCTTAGAGTTTGAGGCTGCTTCATGAGGAGGTGTTAGGCTTAGAGTTTAAGGCTGCTTTATGAGGAAGTGTCAGGCTTAGAGTTTAAGGCTGCTTCTTGAGGAGGTGTTAGGCTTAGAGTTTAAGACTGCTTTATAAGGAGGTGTTAGGCTTAGAGTTTAAGGCTGCTTTATAAGTAGGTGTTAGGCTTAGAGTTTAAGGCTGCTTTATGAGGAGGTGTTAGGTTTAGAGTTTAAGGCTGCTCTATGAGGAGGTGTTAGGCTTAGAGGTTAAGGCTGCTTTATAAGGAGGTGTTAGGCTTAGAGTTTAAGGCTGCTTTATGAGGAGGTGTTAGGTTTAGAGTTTAAGGCTGCTCTATGAGGAGGTGTTAGGCTTAGAGTTTAACGCTGCTTTATAAGGGGTGTTAGGCTTAGAGTTTAAGGCTGTTTTATAAGCTGGTGTTAGGCTTAGAGGTAAAGGCTGCTTTATAAGGAGGTGTTAGGCTTAGAGTTTAGGGCTGCTTTATAAGGAGGTGTTAGGCTTAGAGGTTAAGGCTGCTAAGGAGGTGCCAGGGTTAGAGGAGTCTAACTAGGAGTCAATTCTTATTTTCAGTTACACATTGTATTTGTGTTCAAAAGGCTTATATCAATGTGTGTGTAAACTTATTAGCGATTCTGATACTTATAAATCCATCAAATCTAGGAGGATGCAATAATACGGCACTAGTGAGTTATTTCCATTGGTGTATCATGACAACAAATGAAAATGAAGCTTGACTATCATTCTATCACCCTATACTCCTTGTGAGAGACCTTACTAGGGTAAAGTTACCTTGAGTCGGCCATGTACCTTGAGTCGTCCATTTTGCATGGTTTTTGGTACCAAATTGAAGTAATCAATGATTATTTTTGTGAATTTCACTATATTGATATTGATACAATATGGATAAATGCAGCACATGCTATTTTACAATTTTGGGAAATGCAACTCTACCACCCTACACTGGCTGTCAAAAATGCCATGTTTTTGGAAATATTTAAGCAATTGGAGCTGTGATTCTGGTATTTTGCCAATGACCTTAAAATGAAGTGCAAGTAGTAAATCAGGAAAGATTTGCAATGATGTAACATTAGTCAAGGAACACAGTTACCCTTAACTAAAACCAATTAATGCATTACATTCACAGTCTGTCTGACATCAGTCAACAAGAAATAAGCCATTTCCCTGCATTTAGTACAAAAACATACATTCTAGTATGCAGCAACTAAATGATGGTATGTTGTGGTTGACTCAAGGTACCGCAGTGGTTGACTCATGGTACTTATGAAGAAAAATCACACCTCTTAAGTAGTGCAACCCCATAATGCCTTATGGACATGGAAATAAAAGTTGTGACATTATTGGCTTGAAAGTCCAAGACATGAGGATAACTTTCATATAAATTTTTAGATTTCCATACATGTTAGCCTCATACAGCAGAGTTCCTAGAATAATACAATGGTTTCATAGAGGTCCAAGTGGTCGACTCATGGTCACTTTACCCTAATTGTTATCTGTTGAGAACCAAATGTATACACTTTGTTGATTGTATTATGAAGAGCATCAACGCTATGATTTATGGTCAAATAAAAACTTTTCAAACTTCAAACTTCTGTACTTTACTCCAGGTGCCCTGGAAGCACGGTCTGCGACATGAGTGGACGATGAAGAGAGACGCCGGCATCTTTGTGAAATGGGCAAAGTTTACAGGTGAGAAACACTTTAATACTTATAGGGCCAAAAAAAGGTTTGCTTCAGGTAACATGGCAAGAAAATGTAGGGTCGGTAGGTCGGCTTTTTTTTTTTTAACTTTATCTTTTTATAACATGAAGTACTAGCCACCGCTCTGAAGACAGTGCTGATATAATCCTGCCTTGATGCATCATGAAATGCCATCCTTGAAGGTTTAAACACATAGGTCAGCACTGACCTCCCTTTTGTTGTCAATAAAAGATATTATTATTACTAGTATCATTAATAACCCTGTAACTCTGTTTCCAGGCCGGTGGAGAAACAATGTCCGTAGAATGAAGTCCAACTTCCGTACAGCCATGAACTCGGTGAAAACGGTGCGCTTGTTGCGACACCTGTGTGAGACCAAGGGACGTAACGCCTTCAGGGTCTACCAGTTTATACCTAGCCAAACTGGTGAGTACCATTCTCCTCAGGCCACTCAAAAGGAAGTTGTTTCTCATCACCCTGCAGTGAAAAATACGACGAGGGCGTTTTTTATTTTTATTTTTATTTTTTTTACTGGGAGCTGAAAAATATAGATCTTCTAGGGAAAACACCTGAAACACTTCATTATTGCCTAAACCTCCCTTTCTACACCTTTCTATATTGGCATTAATCTTCAGAACCATTTTCCATTCATGCCCTGTAGAACCTCATATTAATGGAGAAATCACATTTTTCTTTACTCTCCTTCTTACAGATACGTCCGCTGAGCTGAACAAGACACGTGATGCTGGTAGGCCGACGACGTCCCGGGACATCAAGGCGGGTCCAGCTAAGGAGCTGCAGTCTTTGCCAAAACGTGCCGGACACTGGCAATGTCCGCCTAAAGTGGCTCTGGTCCGGCAGAATGACTAGTATCGCAAGACCAGATGTCCTCCATATTCTGGGCTTTCCAAAACTGAAAGAACTTTTCAAATATTCCAACTAGAACTGAAGTTACAAGTTCTAGATTGTACATATGATATTCTAGGCAAAATAAAGCAATTCTTTTGTTATCATTTCTTTTATAAGTGTTATTCTATTCTAAATAATATGCAAAATTTTGATTTTGGTATCTGGTCCTGCAAAATTGGCCAGCTGCAGGACCGACTGTTCTGCATGCCAAAAAGGTTTTCGCAAAGACTGGATCTGTAAAATCCAATTGTGATAACTCTATTTAATTAAGTCATGTCTATACCCATCTGTTCATACAAGTACCATATACCAACAATCAAAGACTCATCAAGCCACCCCCACACTTTCCATCTTGTCGTATTTTGTACATTTTGTCCTTTCGAGGTTTCATACATAGTGCTAAAGGTGCCAAAACCGGCCCCTTGGTGCAGCTAACAGGACCCTAGTATGGGGTGCGGCTTGCACGAGGGTGCTTAGGGAGTGTTCATTTATTATTTACAGGGGGGGGGGTGGTGGGTTTGGGGGGGGGGGGGCGTAAAAATTTCCGACCCCTTCTGAGGGGGGGGCGTAAAAAATGTTGACCCCTCTTGAGGGGGGGGCGTAAAAATGTAAGCCCCTTTTTAGCCAAAAAGCCCGCGCGTTACTATAGTTCAAAGGGGGGGGGGGCGAAAAATTTTCGGCGCCTTTGGCGAGGGGGGCGCAAAACGTTACACGTGCTCTCGAGGGGGGGACGTAAAAATTTTTCGCCCCTCACCGCGAAATCTCACCACCCCCGCCCTGTAATTAATAAATGAACACTCCCTTAGGCTTATGCAAAGAAATTTAGGGAATGTCAAATGTTAATAAATTCAAGGTTATAGAACTGATTCTTTGTTGTTATATTTCATGGGTACAGTAAATAGTAATAAGGATGATTAACACGTATAAGGGTACATAGTATTTGTAGTGTTTGACTAGAACCCCTCTGCACGACGCAGCACCATGGCGGGAACGCCATCACGAACGCGGCATGGTAACGCCATCTGGTGAGAAATAAAGGAACTAGGACCGGAAACAATGGGCGCCTAGAGCGCGTGTACAATAGCTCCGTGTTTGTCTTCTTCATAAACACCACATTTTGGCGACGATTGATGGTATAAAAGTACCCATGAGGAGGAACTTTGAAGTGTGTGGAGAATGACAATCGAGGAAGACAAGTGTGACAAGTCAGGTGGGTGCAGTGAGGTTGGTGACAAATCACGCCCATGCTCGATTTGTGTGACATTTGTTGGACTCGGAGATCTGTGTGACTGTCTCGATGTCTGTTCACTTCAGTAGAGCCATGCTGGATTGGAAATGTCGAGGCTACAATTATAACCAGGTTGGTCAGTGAAAACGGAAACTGGCGAACTGAAAGTGTTGAAACTGTAGATCAAAGGCCAGGTTGATCAGAGGAAGTCCTGTTAAATCAGAGGACGTCCTGTTAAATCAGGGGACGTCCTGTTAAATCAGGGGACGTCATGTTAAATCAGGTGACGTCATGTTAAATCAGTGGAGGACTTGTTAGGTTAAATCCGGTACTCAAGTCGTGTTGGTTAAATCCAGGAGCATGTTAAATCCAGTCAATGCTCAAACTGTTGGTTAAATCCAGGAGCAGGTTAAATCCAGTCCATGCTCAAACTGTTGGTTAAATCCAGGAGCAGGTTCAATCCAGTGCTCAACCCGTTGGTTAAATCCAGGAGTCAGGTTAAATCCAGGGCTCAATCCAATGTTAAATCATGACTATGGACATAGATCTACCTAGTATGTGTCCGGGGACGCACCCAGCATCCGGGGACGCACCCAGCATCCGGGGACGCACTCAGCATCCGGGGACGCACCCAGCGTGACGCACCCAGCGTCCAGGGACGCACCCAGCATGACGCAGCATTATTATATGAGACCCAGAGGAACCCATACCCAAGGTCAAGATTATTCACGAGGGAGAGAGACTTGTGTTTATTTAAGATGAATGAGAGACTTTGATTATTAGGCCTAGGTGAAGGGTGTATATTCTGGCCATGTTTTCCAATGAAAGGACTTTGGTTATTCTGACAATTACAAGTGAAAGGAAAAGAACAATCCTAAAGTGGAAATGACTCCTTATTCTGTTTAGCCTTGTTGAAAGGTGTACTTTGTGTTTCAGGTTATATGTTTATATCAAAGGACTCAAGGAAAACAATTGACATTGCAAAGAGACTTTATGTTGATGTGTTAAACACTCATCACTATTTGATCAAAGACTCAAGTTTACCATATCATACTGTTCAAACTTAATTGTCCATTTATTGCAGCATTGTATATGGTGATCCTTCTTATTATCTAAACAAGGGGAGAGATGTAGTGTTTGACTAGAACCCCTCTGCACGACGCAGCACCATGGCGGGAACGCCATCACGAACGCGGCATGGTAACGCCATCTGGTGAGAAATAAAGGAACTAGGACCGGAAACAATGGGCGCCTAGAGCGTGTGTACAATAGCTCCGTTTTTGTCTTCTTCATAAACACCACAGTATTTTGAGAAGTTGATTAAGAATAGTGGATATGATTCATAATTAATTATCAATCTCCCTGTATCGAACGGTCTGGAGTTCCTTAGGCCAAAAAAAAAAGGTTTGTTTCAGGGTCACCCGACCAACCCTATCAAGCAGGGCCAACCTTTTTATGCAATTTTGAAGAAATTTTCATATTTTTACCCATTTTTGGTCAATTTTAGGGTCTTTGGAGAGGCTGGCTAGTACTTTCATGTTTTAAAAAAAGTTTAATAATTTAAAAAAAGAAATCTGACCTTTCGACCGTACATTTTCATTCAATGTTACCTGAAACAAACCTTTTTCTTTTGACCTTATACTAAATCCCTATTGTTAATAACCCAGGGATAGGGTCTCTCAGTTATGTGCAATAATGGAACTGAAAAAATTGCCTTGACAAATGGCATACCTCATGTATTCTGTATTTTGTTAGCTGTTTAGCCTGTCTGATCTGACTGATACTTAATCTGCCTTGGTGCTGTTTCTCCACATTATACAGAGGTCTGTTTGATACAGAATTGGCCTAAACCATTTCTGTTCGTCAAATTCTATATAATGCAGAGCTCCACATTCAAATACAGACATCCGGATTTGTATTTGTTGTTGTTATTTCGTTTATTTTTATCCTGAGGAAGTACATAACCTTATAGATTGTATTCTTGTATTCCACAGCATTTGCAATTATATAAATATTCCGTTAAGCGGTAGCTAAGGCACATACCTTCTTATAAGGTGTGGTAATGGGATGTAGGGCTGTCCTGGATGTTGTAGGACAGTCCTACTACCCGCGTGTTAGTTTAATGAACAGTTATTTATGTTTCTGAATATCCAAATTATTGATGAGCTCTTGGCCCATCTGAGGCAGAGTATTAAAGTCTGAGTCCATGGTACTTAAGGTACTGACAGCCTCATGAAAGTTAGAGTAGTGTAAAATAGGATAGAGGAGGTAAAGAGTATAGTGTAGGAAAAAGAAAAAAGAAGGGTTTAGAAGAAAGTAAGGATAAAAAAAAAAATATATATATATGATGCATACGTACCATTTGTACCGTAGTATTCATCCTTCTGGTTGGACCTGATGACCTCGGCCTGCTCTGCCTCCTGCAACATGGCTGTAAGAAGACATAACATCATAACCCATGAGAGCAAATTTATCAGCCCCCCCCAGGATCAGAGTAAAAAAAAATTAACCTGTTTTGAGCCAAAAAGCCTGCGCTTTACTATGCTTCAAGGGGCCCATATGCGAGCCGATTTTCGACCCTAAAAGGGGGCTAAAAAATGTTGACCCCTTCCTCCGCCCGAAAAAAACCCACCACCACCCCCCCCCCCCCCCCCGTTGCTAAAAAATGATCCCTAATTAAATCGGATTTTCTTTTTGTCTTTTTACTTTAAAAACTAATTTAACTTAAAACCAGCCCTGGGATGATGGTGGGATGACCAATTGACATGGCAAATTAGGCCTATGGTCTTATTTCCCCCCCACCATGTTTCAACCCCCCCCCCCCCCCCAAGCTGAGGCATGGACGAGGAATTTGACAGGGCTGGGCTGGCGTCCCTGACATAGCTGCGTCCCATTGCCCCAGATCACCCTAGTTACATCACCATAGCGAAGCTTCCCTGACTACTGTGTCCCGCACCTCACTCTCCAAGCATATTCTCTCGGAGGGGCCTGATTCGGAAGTTTAGAACGGTATATCTCTATATTTACAATAGGTTTTAGGATTGTATTCATTTTGGGGGATAAAATGGATATTAACTGTTATCTCATTGTATTTGGTCCCAATCTTTCTATAATTATCTTATTACAGTGCTCTTTTAAATGACAAAACAATGGCGGACATCTGAAAAGTTGGTTGCCTGATGTTGTCAAGCATTCTGTGCGAGAGTAGGCCCTACCGTGTATCATATATCGTTTTTGTTTTAAATACAATTGTATTATTATGATTAATCTGGCAGGGAGAAGACTTATTAACTATGATTTCCTCTAAATATTATTTGAAGTAGATCTAAACTCATGAAACTTGTTGTAAGATCGTCGACGCTATTAGCGCTATTGGGCGCTACCCGTTGCAACTCTGTAGCCACTACTTTTACTGTTGCCTTACTGAAATAAACATCCGGTACTTCCGGTTTACACACTGAATGCTTACATTCTGATTCCATTTTGTCTATAGTTTAAGATCCCAATATGGTGTCTAAAAGTGGTTAAACAGGACCCAGCCAACAGAAAATGAAGGGAGACACATCCAACAACAACTGGAGGAAGTTTTGGAAGATGGATGGCAGGTTTGGAAGAAGATATTAACAGATGAAAATCAGATCCCATTTTCAGCTTGAGAAACCACATGTTAGAGCTGCTCAGACCAGCTCAGACCAAGGTAGGAGTGAACTCTTTATTAATAAGTCAAGACAAGTCAAGTCTTCAGTCAGTCAAAGAAGTCATCCTATACAGTCAAGTCATGTCAAGTCAACTTGTGGTTTAATAGTCTTGTCAGTTACAAAAAGTGTCTGTAACTGGCATATTGCCAAGCCTCATATAGACTGTGAATGGAGATCTATGGTCTCTTCAAGCCAATGCCAATCTAGCCCTTCAAGCTAAAGTCCCAGTCAACAGTGTATTAAGCCAACACTACAGTCAGTCAACTGGAGGCCAAGTGACGATTTTTGGAGAAAAAAAAATTTGGAAATTTTTTTTTGGAATTTTTTAGTCCAGCAGCCAAAATGCCAAAATTTCAGTCGCCAGAATCCTTTGATTTTTCGAAACCTGCAACATGGCCTGACTGGAAAACCAGGTTCATGCGGTATTTTGTCCTCGAAAAATTCAAAGCCGAGACGGGGGACGTGCAGGTCTCCGCACTAGTCTACACGATGGGTCGTCAAGCCGAGCATATTTATAAGTCTTTTAAATTCGACCAAGCCCCCGCACCAACCAACGCCGTCCCACATCCCGTCGACCCGAAAGATGATTTTAAGACGGTACTTAAGAGGTTCGACGATTACTTTGTTCCGCGGAAGAACACAATCCACGAGAGGACGAAGTTCTACCATCGTACCCAACAAGAGGGAGAATCAGTTGAGTGTTTTGTCAGAAACCTACACGAGCTGGCGGAACATTGTAGCTTCGCCGAAAAAGAAGACGAGCATATCCGAGACCGCCTAATCGCGGGTATGCTGGACAAGGTGCTGTCGCGAGACCTACAAATGGAGCAAGACACATTGACGCTCCAGAAAGCCGTAGATACCGCCAGACACAAGGAGCTCGTCCAGTCTAACGACGACGCGTCAGTCAACGCAGTCAACAGGAAGTACCAGAATCAATCGTCCAAGTCGTACCAGGGTCAAAGTCAGTCAAGTCAGTCCAAGCCGAAGTGCACCCAGTGCGGGTATGTCCATAGGTCCCCTGCACCGGATGCGTGACCAGCAAAAGGAAAAATGTGTAAGATCTGCTCGAAAGTCGGACATTTTGCATCAGTCTGTCGCAGTAAAAATGTTCGAGAGGTCTTTCACGAAGACGATAGTCAGCCAAACGACCAGTTTTGCGGTGCCGTGAACTTTGACCACTTCATCGGGGCCGTGAACTGTGACGACAACGATTCGGCATGGAAAGTCACCCTAAGCCTGGGTAATTCGTCCGAAACGTTCAAAATCGACACAGGTGCCGACGTGTCGATTATGTCATACCCGACCTATCTCAAGGTCAAGCCAAGACCACCACTGAAGGATATCAAGGTCAATTTGTCGAGTCCAGGTGGTCCACTCAATTGTCGAGGACAGTTCATTGCCAGTACTGTCTTCAAAGGTCAAAAGTATCACTTTCGAGTGTTAGTCATCGATGGAAACGTCGAAAGTCTCCTTGGTCGGGGAGTCGCCAGTCGAATGAACCTCATTGTGAGTCGTCGAGGATATAGGATGCCTCAAGACCGACCCAGTCAGGATCGTCCTAAAAGAGAATGCTCAGCCTTCTGCCGTCTCCGTCGCCAGACGTGTCTCATTCCCACTTGTCGAAAAGGTGAGAGATGAGGTCAAACGTCTAATAAACCTTGGGATCATCAAGAAAGTCACCAGTCCTACACCTTGGTGTGCTCCCATGGTCCCAGTCATGAAAAAGACTGGAAAAGTCAGACTATGTGTCGACCTGAAAAAGTTGAACGTGAACATTGAGAGAGAAAGATTTGTTCTGCCGACCTTGGAGGATGTGACGTCAAGACTCCAGGGAGCGACGGTCTTCTCATGCCTCGACGCAGCAAGCGGTTTCTACCAAATCCCGCTCGAGGAGGACAGTCAAGACCTAACCACGTTCATAACGCCTTTTGGTCGCTATTGTTTCCGACGCCTGCCGTTCGGAATCACCTCTGCCCCAGAAATCTTCATGAGAAAGATGCTCGAAGTCCTCGAGGGGCTAGAGGGGGTGTTCGTCTACATGGACGATATCCTAGTCTTCGGCAAGTATACCATCGAGCACGATGGTCGTCTGTCAAAAGTTCTTGAAACCCTTGACCGGTCAGGTTTAAAGTTAAACCACGAGAAATGTCTCTACAGAAAGTCGGAACTGAAGTTCCTTGGTCACCTGTTTAGCAAGGATGGAATCCGAGCCGATCCCGAAAAAGTCAAAGCCATTGAGGAACTGCCACAGCCAGATTCAGTCACCAAACTACGCAAGTTCATGGGCATGGTACATTACCTTGGGTCGTACCTGCCCCATCTGAACTCTGTCACAGGTCCCCTGAACGATCTACTGAAGTCAGACCGTGAATGGACGTGGGACGTAGCTCAAGAAGATGCGTTCCGCGAGACAAAGGAACTGATATCCTCAACACCAGTCTTGTCATACTACGATGTCACAAAGCTGATCATCGTTAGTGCCGACTCCAGCTCTTACGGGCTGGGAGGTGTGCTCCTGCAAGAGCACGACTCCGTCCTCAAGCCGATTGCCTTTTCTTCACGCACATTGACAAGTAGCGAGCAGAGGTACGCCCAGATTGAAAAAGAGTGTCTCGCAAGTGTCTGGGCGTGCGAGAAATTCTCGAGGTATATTTGTGGTCATGGAGACGTCACAGTTCTCACGGACCACAAGCCGCTGGTACCACTCATCAACTCTAAGGACCTCGACGAGGTGCCTATACGATGTCAGAGACTGCTGATGAGACTAATGCGGTACAATGTCACTGCAAAACATGTCCCAGGCAAGGACATGCACATTTCTGACGCCCTGTCAAGAAGTTGAACCACTGATGACGACGCCCTTGCCCCAAGGACCCTGGATAAGGGTAGGGATAGACCTGTTCCATTACGTCGGTAAGGACTATCTCGTCATGTGCGACTACTACTCAAGGTGGGTAGAAGTCCTTGCCCTGACATCCACAACGTCCACAGCCGTCATCAGCCGAATAAAAGACGTGGTTGCACGTTTTGGTGTGCCGGTCGAGGTCGTGTCCGACAACGGCCCTCAGTTCACATCAGCCGAATTCAAAGAATTCTCGACAAAATACATATTCAACCATATCACGTCTAGTCCGTACCTCCCAAATTCTAATGGGACGATCCTCGCCAGGGATAAGCGGTACAAGGCAACAACCGCAGAAAATTACGATCAACATCACGGCGTAAGGCCACTTCAACCACTCCAACCAGGAGAACCCGTCTTGGTTAAGACCGACATCCAGAAGGGTTGGAAGGAGAAAGGAATAATACGAGGGGAAGCAAGTACTCCGCGATCGTACCAGGTCGAAACCCAGTCAGGAGTCCATCGAAGGAACCGCCGACATCTCAAGCAGATGCCACCAACCACCATGCAGCCTACAACTACTGCCACAGTTCCACCGTCAGGCAGTACACCACCACCCAAGCCCATGGTCGAGCCACCTTCAATGCCAGGTGCACCACCAATGCCTTCCGACTCTGCACCGAGCGTAGAGCCTAGACGCTCAGCACGCACTACTACTAAGCCGACTCGCATGATCGAGTCTAAAGAGTAGGGAAACCCATGGTAAAGATGGGTTCTAGGGTGACGTGCTAGCAACCGCTCCCCTATAGTTTAGCCAAACCGTAACAAACTATATACCCTCATATAAGTAACGCTAAGTCATTCATTAGTAACAAACATTGTAAGAGACTCTTTGTTCCGAAAGACTATACCAGTGCTCAAAGTATATCTGATCTAAAAGACTTTGTGGATAACAGAGTAGACCAAGAGTAGAGCTGCCATCTGGTGGAGGATTAGAGAACCAAAATGGCCATATGACCATACGGCCACCCGGTGGAGAAAGTCAGAACTAGCAAAAGCCTCATCACCAGATTGGTGCTCAGAGCAACTCAAGGGAAGTCCCTACGCCCACACAACATAGTCCCTTTCCCAAAGGTACCATATTTTTGGGGTATTATTTGATGTTTGAGTATAAAGGTTTATTGATTGTTTTGCAACCATGTATAAGGACTTGATTAATAGTTGAGATGTGACGTTTAATGCTTTAAGTTAATGGTTCATTGAACAAAGGGAACTACTTGCATATCACTACACCTAGCAGCCATGTGGAGTGAGCCACAGCAAGGACCAAGTAATGTGAAATAATCTGAAAGAATCACCCTGCCAAGACCTGTATAAAGGTGCAGCAAGGTAAGAAACTAAGAGATGAAACATTTAAGATTCATGTTATTGCATTTTTGATGTATGATTGTCAGTGTTTTAGTGTATATGAGCACTCTGGAAATGTGCCAATCCAAGCCTCCCACACTGAAGGATATCAGTATAGAACAAAGGGTTTGGCCTTTTAGGCTATGTAAAATACTCAATAGTACTGGCGTTTTGTGTATTAGGAGCCATGCATGTGTATTATGAAAATACTCAGAGTGTATAGTTCAAGAGTTTGCCACCAGGTGATGGTGTTGATTCAAATAGTGAGTTTTGCTAGTGAGTGCAGATATACAATACATGTATACCACCTCTGCTATGATAAACATATAGTCCAAGATTAAGAATGCCATTATTTACTGGTATTTGTCACTCAAGTAATTATGGTATGATTTTGTGTATGATCACAATTTATTGGTAATTTTGCTATGAATATTGAGCAATATTTTGCCTATTTTGGTGACTCAAAAATGGGTATTTTTG
This sequence comes from Harmothoe impar, assembly GCA_947462335.1. Classification (NCBI taxonomy): domain Eukaryota; kingdom Metazoa; phylum Annelida; class Polychaeta; order Phyllodocida; family Polynoidae; genus Harmothoe; species Harmothoe impar. Next base: position 87,001,415 of record OX381706.1, read on the forward strand.
AGTATTTACATGAATATTTGTGTCATTTTAAGTGAAGAATTCGTGAGATTTAAGGTGCAAATTTATGATTAATGTAGCCTTAAAGCTGTATTTTATTTGACATAAATATGCCTATATTTGGGAAATATTTCTACATTTCTATGACAGAAAATTGGTATTTTCAAGATGGTTATTTGCCTATATTTGGGAAATATTCCTATATTTCTATGACAGAAAATTGGTATTTTCAAGATGGTTATTTGCCTATATTTGGGAAATATTTCTATATTTCTATGACAGAAAATTGGTATTTTAAGCTGGTTATTTGAGAGAATGTTTGTTATATTCTATGGAAAATTGTGACTGATGTGTACTTAGAGATTTATCATTTCTCTTTACAGTTTTCACGGTGTTTACAATAAACATCAGTTATCAACCAAAGACTATGTTTGCCCTTCTTTATATACCGGTCAAGGCCTACAGTGAAAACTTGAACCTTGAGACCGAAGAGGCACTTAGTCGGTTGGCACCGAGCGAGAAGTCCCGCCCAGCTGACGGACGAGTAACAGACGATGCCTGCCGATAGATGCCGCGCACGCACGGACCCGGTCGCAGTCGGACGATGATGTCTCCACGCTAGGCGACCAGACGAGTGATGCGCTACGAGTGACACGCGGAACCCAATGAGGCAAGACCGAAGGAAGCAGTAACAGGAAGAAATCCTAAGCAAGAACTCCAAGAAATTAAGAAAGTCAGGTTTGATAAAGACTGGGTAAGACGACAGCAAAGGCTGATAGCAAGGTGTTAATGTTGATTATAGAACATCCAAATAAGTGGATGGTATGGTCACAAGGACTATAGAAAATCACACAGAGACACTTTGACCCTACCTTGATTATTCCTGCATAAAGAAACCTTGCTTTGGGTAATGACTCAAAACACAGCACATAAGAGAACTGTGTTGAGTCCAACTTGAATTGCTTAAGTACAAAAAGATGGTATTGCTTTGTTGAAGAATTGGTGTTTCGCATTGAATGTCATAAAGATTAAAGAAATTTGGTTATTCATACCAAAGGTTATAAGAACTTGAGTACACGTATTTGAACCACAAGTTATACGGTTAAAGGTTAAGAAGTACCTTAAGAGTACTTATATCACTACGGTTGTTTAACATTTAGCAACTTATAGATAAGTTTAATTTGTACTACCCTTTGGGTGGGTACTGTTGTTGTGTGGTGCCTAGAGAGTTTACCCCCCCCCCCTGGCCGCGTGCGTGCGAATATACGTCAATATTTCGACATTTGACGCGACTTCAAATTAAGAATGGCTGACAACAAGGACAAAGAACCTGAAGAACAGGTCCCTCCGCAGCAGGAGATAGACCGACTTACACATCAAGGTAAGCTGGATTCCGAACGGGACTCCCAAGCTGGAGGTAAGTCAGACCATATAGAAGGGGCTGAAGGTGAGGCACCTAAAACGAGAGGTAAGTCAGAGCACGCCGAGGAACGTCAAGACAGCGTTTCCGGAAAGGGTCAACGAGACCGCAAGCTCACAGAAAAGGCCCGACATATGAAGATGGAGGAATTCTCTAAAGCGTTCTTTAAAGAAGTGAAGAGATACACCTCCCAGATTACTGCTGCAGATACCATCCTCAAGGGGTACTGCTCAGAAGCACTCCTTCAAGAAACTAGGACCACCCTTGCTGAGGGGTATGGTGAAATAGAGTCGCTATATAACAAGATAAAGGAGCTTGGACCGGCACCGGATCAGAAAATCCGGACAACCATCGATCGGCTGAAATCAGATAAGGACCTGCTGACAGCAGCGATAGACCTCAGACGGCAAAATGGGGATAATGAGTCGATCCATACAAGGTTGTCCCATCGCTCATCGCACCGTACATCGCACCGCTCATCCCATCGATCCTCGCATCAGTCGGGACAGTCTGCGACTTCATCTAAGCGCATAGAGGCGGAGGCGAATGCGGCAGCACGCAGGATTGAGTTGGAACAGCAGAAAAAAGAAGCTGAAGAAGAAGAAGAACTTCAGAAAATCGAATTAGAATTAGCCAAGAAGAAGAGACAGCTGGAGCAACGCAGAATTGAGAAGCTCCTACTGATCGAGGAAGCTAAGGTAAAGGTATACAACGAAGAAGAAGACCGGCAGAGCAGACGCTCTGGCCTCTTCTCGCCAAGAGCTGTTAAACATGAAAGTAAAGAAAATGCAGCACAAGAGTCATCTTCGCAGACCTCACGCCCTGCGAGTGACATAGCTGTGTTAGCTGAGGCCTTTGCTGCCTCGGTAAGTTTGAGTCGGCTTCCTGCACCAGAGCCTACCATCTTTGACGGAGATCCCCTGAAGTACCACGATTGGACTATCGCCTTCAAGTCCCTGGTAGAAGACAAGGGAGTTCCTGAGAATGATAGAATCCACTACTTGAAGAGGTACGTGAGTGGGCCAGCAAAAGAAGCCATAAGTGGCTATTTCCTGCTGAAGAGTGGGTCAGCCTATGAAGAAGCGAGAGCCCTCCTCGCTGAAAGGTACGGTGATCCCTTCACTGTCACAGAAGCGTTCCGTGACAAGCTGGAGGCATGGCCGAAGATTCAGGGTAAAGATGGCCCTGCCTTAAGACGGTTGTCAGATTTCCTAAACCAGTGTCGCGCTGCAATGCTGGAAATGAATGGACTTCAAATTTTGAATGACAATCGCGAACAGAGAAAAATACTATAGAGACTCCCAGAGTGGGTCGTAAGCAGATGGAGTAGACTGGTTGCACAGATTAAGAAAAGGGATGGCACCTACCCATCCTTTTCCCAGTTTGCAGACTTCATCAAAGAGGAGGCGACCATCGCCTGTGATCCGGTTACATCTCTGGGGTTTCCGAGAGACACTGACGGATCCAAAGCTAAGCCAAAGGGTGGCACCAACAAGAAATGGAAAGAGGATAGTCCATCAGCTCGGACTTTGGCTTCCGAGAAACAAGAAGAGAATCAAGGCAAAAGAGACTCATGTCTCAATTGTCAAAGGAGTAACCATGTCCTAGCAGATTGCAGGGCATTTGCTGCTAAAACCCTTGATGAGAGGCTTGAGTTCATCAAGACTAAGGGCATTTGTTATGGCTGTTTGGAACAGGGTCACATGTCCAAGGCATGCAAACAGCGTAACACGTGTAAGGTGTGTCAGAAACGCCATCCTACATGTCTACACAATGATAAGCCTCCGGAAAGGGAAAGGAAAGAACCAGAGAAAGTGGTATCGGATAAAGACAAGAAAGATGCAGACCAAGACACCAAAGCGGTCTGCAACAAGATCAAGGCAAGTATAAGGGACAAGACGTCTATGATCGTACCAGTGTGGGTGTCGGTGAAAGAAAATCCGCAGAAGGAGCAGCTTGTGTATGCCCTTTTGGACACACAATCCGACACCACGTTCATACTCGACGAAACGCTAGATGCTCTGGAAGCCCCTTCAACGGCCGCAAGACTACGTCTTTCTACCATCTCCTCACGCAGTGACACTATATGTTGCAGGAGGGTAGAGGGCCTACAGGTGAGAGGTTATCAATCAGATGAGGTTATTAACCTCCCAACTACCTACTCCAGGGACTTTATTCCCACTGATAGATCACACATACCAATTCCGGCCACGGCTAGGAAGTGGCCCCACCTAAGAAGGATAGCACACTTGATGGTCCCACACCAGGAGTGTGAGGTTGGGTTGCTATTAGGGTATAACTGCCCTCTAGCCTTAGCTCCAAGAAACTACATCACTGGAGAAGGAAACGAGCCATTTGCCCTTCAGACCCCGCTAGGGTGGAGCGTCGTTGGGTGCACCAGCATACTAGAAGAAGGTGATGCCATAGGTGTGGCTCACCGTGTGCTGGTGAAGAAAGTGGAGGATCGTTTCCAACCACTCTGTGATAAATTGAACCGTGAAGAGGTAAGGTTTGTTGCTAAAACAACTGTTAAGGAAGTATTACAGCCCTCAGAAATCATAAGGATACTAGAGGCTGACTTTGTAGAAGGAACAAAGGAGGACAAGGCACTGTCTCAAGACGACCTGTTGTTCTTGAGTAGAATGGAAAGCAGTATCCATCATCAAGCGGATGGCCATTTTAATATGGCGCTTCCATTCAAATCTAGGCCAAATCTACCTAATAATAGAAGTGCAGCTGCACGCCGATTCGGGCAGCTGCAACGTCGATTCAAGTCAGATAGCAAATATCATAAAGATTATGAAAGGTTTATGACTGAGATCATTGAACGGGGTGAGGCAGAGAAGATCCCAGTTACAGAGTTGGACGACAGTCCTTCCTGGTATATCCCTCATCATGGCGTCTATCACCCCAAGAAACCAGACAAGATCAGGGTTGTCTTTGACTGTAGCGCAAAGTACCAAGGGACATCCCTGAATGATCATCTGCTCCAGGGCCCAGACCTGACCAACAGCTTAGTTGGAGTCCTGGTCAGATTTAGACAAGGACCCATCGCGTTTATGTGCGATGTCGAGAGAATGTTTCACCAGTTCCGGGTGAAAGAAGAGGACAGGAACTATCTCCGGTTCATCTGGACTGACGGAGATTACCGGATGAATGTCCATCTGTTTGGGGCTGCATCCTCACCAGGATGCGCCAACTACGGCCTCAAACAAATCGCGAAAGAGTATGAAGGTGACAGCAAAGAGGCTGCCAACTTCATCAAAGGAAACTTCTATGTTGACGATGGACTGATGAGTGTGAGAACTGTAGACGATGCAAGAAGACTCATCAGAGATACCAAGAAGATGTGCGCTAAGGGGAATCTTAGGCTTCACAAGTTCATCTCCAACAGCCGAGAGGTGATAGAGTCTATTCCCTGCACAGACAGAGCAAAGGACCTCGAGAATCTAGATCTCTCCTTTGACCCACTGCCAATAGAAAGAGCTCTTGGTATTCAGTGGTGTACTGCATCAGACACATTTCAGTTCTGCTTGGCACTGAAGGATCAGCCATCAACCCGACGTGGAATTCTATCCACAATCGCTTCTGTTTACGACCCCCTTGGTTTCCTTGCACCCTTTGTGCTGGGGGGAAAACAGATACTTCAAGAAATGTGCAAAGAAAGCACAGGATGGGATGACCCACTCCCTGAAAATCTGAGAGAAAGTTGGGAAAGCTGGAAAGATGACCTCCAAGAGCTACCCAATGTTAAGATACAAAGATGCTACCAATCTGAGAAACTTGGACAAATCAAGAGGACCGAGTTACACCATTTCTCGGATGCAAGTACCGTTGGTTACGGCCAGTGCACTTATTTGCGCCTTCTTGACACTGAGGACAAGGTCCATTGTGCACTGGTCATGGGAAAGGCCCGGGTAACCCCTCTGCGAGCGGTCACAATCCCGAGGTTAGAGCTGCAGGCAGCGGTCATGTCAAGCAAGATAAGCCGTCTGCTGCAAAGTGAACTAGATTACCAGGATGTCCACGAGTACTTCTGGACCGATTCTAAAGTAGTACTGGGCTACATCCAGAACGAGACCAGACGTTTCCACATCTACGTGGCGAACAGAGTCCAGAAGATCCGAGAACAATCCCAAGGAGACCAGTGGCGCTACGTAGCCACAGAAGAGAACCCTGCTGACCATGCATCACGGGGCCTGAGCGTAGCGGAACTGATTGCTTCCAACTGGTTTTCTGGGCCATCGTTCCTGTGGGAAAAGAGCCTGCCAACTGCAGAAGTAGAACCTGTCATTCTACCAGATGACCCTGAAGTAAAGTGCCTCACTGCAAGAGCCAAAGAAGAGTCACTGCTCAACCGGTTGGAACACTTCTCTGACTGGTCAAGAGCCGTAACAGGAGTGGCAACACTTCAGAACTATCTGGAAAGAAGGAGATCAAATGACAGCGACATTAGACAGACAAATATCGAAAGAAGACAAAAGGCGGAAAGGACAATAGTGAAGCTTGCACAAGAGCAAGCCTTCCCCGATGAAATCAAGATGCTTAGGAGTGGGACTGACATGGGAAGCCTGAAGAAAGATAGTCCACTTCTCAGATTGGACCCCTTCCTCGATGACGAAGGGACTCTGAGAGTTGGTGGAAGGCTTTCCAAATCATGCTCCCTTAACTACAACGTGAAACATCCGGTAGTACTCCCTAAGACAGGTCACGTGACTGACCTCATAGTAAAACACTTCCATGAGAAAGTGGCTCACCAGGGTAAGGGCATGACCATGAATGAGATTCGCTCAAGTGGACTTTGGGTTGTGGGACTCGGTCCTGCAGTAGCAGCCCACATCCATAGATGTGTTCAGTGCCGAAAGATGCGCGGCCAAACACAAACCCAGAAGATGGCCGACCTCCCAAAAGAAAGACTGGAGCCCTCGCCACCATTCACATACTGTGGGTTTGACTGTTTTGGGCCCTTCATAGTCAAGGAAGGAAGAAAAGAGATGAAGAAGTATGGACTGCTCTTTACATGCATGGCATCTCGTGCAGTCCATGTTGAAATGTTAGATGACATGTCAACAGATGCCTTCATCAATGGACTGAGGTGCTTCATCGCACTTCGTGGTAAGGTTAGGCAATTGCGTTCGGACTGCGGAAGTAACTTCATAGGAGCAGAAAACGAACTGAGGAAGGCCTACAATGAGCTAAAGAATGAGACAGTAAGATCCTTTCTGGTAGACAATGGCTGCGACTTCGTTACGAATGTCCCCAGTGCCAGTCATATGGGCGGAGTTTGGGAGCGCCAAATTCGTACTATAAGAAGCGTTCTCACAGGAATACTCTCCCAGCACAATGGAAGACTAGACAGCTCTTGTCTTCGCACGTTCTTCTACGAGGCCATGGCCATTGTAAATAGCAGGCCACTCACAGTAGAGAACATGGATGATCCATGTGGACCAAGTCCTTTGACACCCAATCATCTGCTAACGATGAAGACAGGTGTCACAGTACCCCCACCTGGGACCTTCCAGACCGAAGACGTCTATGCTAGAAGAAGATGGAGACGTGTCCAATATCTGGCCAACCAGTTTTGGTCCAGATGGAAAAAGGAGTACCTGGCAAACTTACAAGTTCGCCAGAAGTGGAATAAGAAATTAAGGAATCTCCAGACTGGAGATATTGTACTCCTCAAGGATGAAGACATGGTGCGAAGCCATTGGAAAATGGCCCGCATCATTGAGACCATGCCTAGCGATGACAAATTGGTTCGCAAGGTTAAGATACTCCTTGGAGACACAACTCTCTCCAAGGAGGGAAAAAGAACGAGAAAAGCCACATATCTCGAGAGACCCATCCACAAACTGACGCTTCTGGTTGAGAACTCTGAGGCTCCACGGGTGGGAGAAGATGAAACGAACAATTGAAAGAAATCACAAGAGGTGATTTGGGTGGGAGTGTGGATAACAGAGTAGACCAAGAGTAGAGCTGCCATCTGGTGGAGGATTAGAGAACCAAAATGGCCATATGACCATACGGCCACCCGGTGGAGAAAGTCAGAACTAGCAAAAGCCTCATCACCAGATTGGTGCTCAGAGCAACTCAAGGGAAGTCCCTACGCCCACACAACATAGTCCCTTTCCCAAAGGTACCATATTTTTGGGGTATTATTTGATGTTTGAGTATAAAGGTTTATTGATTGTTTTGCAACCATGTATAAGGACTTGATTAATAGTTGAGATGTGACGTTTAATGCTTTAAGTTAATGGTTCATTGAACAAAGGGAACTACTTGCATATCACTACACCTAGCAGCCATGTGGAGTGAGCCACAGCAAGGACCAAGTAATGTGAAATAATCTGAAAGAATCACCCTGCCAAGACCTGTATAAAGGTGCAGCAAGGTAAGAAACTAAGAGATGAAACATTTAAGATTCATGTTATTGCATTTTTGATGTATGATTGTCAGTGTTTTAGTGTATATGAGCACTCTGGAAATGTGCCAATCCAAGCCTCCCACACTGAAGGATATCAGTATAGAACAAAGGGTTTGGCCTTTTAGGCTATGTAAAATACTCAATAGTACTGGCGTTTTGTGTATTAGGAGCCATGCATGTGTATTATGAAAATACTCAGAGTGTATAGTTCAAGAGTTTGCCACCAGGTGATGGTGTTGATTCAAATAGTGAGTTTTGCTAGTGAGTGCAGATATACAATACATGTATACCACCTCTGCTATGATAAACATATAGTCCAAGATTAAGAATGCCATTATTTACTGGTATTTGTCACTCAAGTAATTATGGTATGATTTTGTGTATGATCACAATTTATTGGTAATTTTGCTATGAATATTGAGCAATATTTTGCCTATTTTGGTGACTCAAAAATGGGTATTTTTGAGTATTTACATGAATATTTGTGTCATTTTAAGTGAAGAATTCGTGAGATTTAAGGTGCAAATTTATGATTAATGTAGCCTTAAAGCTGTATTTTATTTGACATAAATATGCCTATATTTGGGAAATATTTCTACATTTCTATGACAGAAAATTGGTATTTTCAAGATGGTTATTTGCCTATATTTGGGAAATATTCCTATATTTCTATGACAGAAAATTGGTATTTTCAAGATGGTTATTTGCCTATATTTGGGAAATATTTCTATATTTCTATGACAGAAAATTGGTATTTTAAGCTGGTTATTTGAGAGAATGTTTGTTATATTCTATGGAAAATTGTGACTGATGTGTACTTAGAGATTTATCATTTCTCTTTACAGTTTTCACGGTGTTTACAATAAACATCAGTTATCAACCAAAGACTATGTTTGCCCTTCTTTATATACCGGTCAAGGCCTACAGACTTAAAAGGACAGTTCCTAAGCTATACCTTTATTATCCTAAAAGGGGGAGATGTTGTAAGATCGTCGACGCTATTAGCGCTATTGGGCGCTACCCGTTGCAACTCTGTAGCCACTACTTTTACTGTTGCCTTACTGAAATAAACATCAGGTACTTCCGGTACTTCCGGTTTACACACTGAATGCTTACATTCTGATTCCATTTTGTCTATAGTTTAAGATCCCAATAAAACTAATCGAGTTAGCTTTGAAAAAAATACATATTTTTAGATAGCCTCTTTTGGTTTTAATATCTGTTCCTGTCAAGCACTCAAGGCTAATTCAATGGGGTGTTTCGCTGGTCCCAACTAATGCCGTTTTAAATATAGGGGGGGGGGGGGGGAAACAACTTTTCTCTGGGAATTTTTTTTTTTTTATGTGGCACTCCTGGGCCACCATATAAAAGCGTCTGCTCCTTGCCCAGATGGGCGATAATAGAGGTATTTTAGTAAAGTCTGCCTGTTAGACTAAGCAGATCTGCAGTTATATTCACAGTCAGGTTGGTACAGGTATGTTGCATCACTGTATGTATAAGCTGCCTTCGGTGCGATGACAAAATCACCGTAAATCCATAAAACCCATGTGTTCGTTTGGCAGTTTCTCCACAGATGGCGCCACGTGGTGCATTCTGAAACCGACGTTAGTAAATAACGCTCCTCTCTGATGTACTCAGATTTGTAGCGGAGGCGTCAAACTTCTAATACGTTCTTAAACTAAACTTAAACTTTATCATCTACTATACTTTGCCTCAGCCACTGGTGCTTCAAGCTGTCCATATCCGCACAGAGAGTTACTGAGTTTATTTGTCGCCACCTTTTGTTGCAGAACTTGGTGGTGGCGCCATCAGGAGGTAAACTCCAGAACCTGATAAACCCAACATCCAACATGGCTACCGCACGTGAAGAGAAGACGAAGGAGCTGAATTTGTCCAAAAAGGGGCTGACAGCGGTGGATGTGGGGTAGGTGGACGGTCAGGGGGAGCAGGGAGCGGGGCTGGGTGGTGCAGAATGTGGACGTGTGTTTGGGAGTGGGATTTGTGGACGTCAGACTCCACATGCAGCAAAAATGTGGACCACCCTCTGAGCCATGCATCGCACCTCAGTGACTGCCTTCCACACTGCCCACAGCCTGGCAAGGGCCCCAGACGGGTAAAATCGACAAATCGACATGAGCCTAGTGACAAGGGACAAGACCTATTTCTTAGAATCGACAAATGACATAGGCATTCCTTAAAATCGACAAGTGACATGAGACCTAGTGACATTTTTACAGTGTCAGTGACAAGTGACAAGACCCTTTTCTTAAAATCGACAAGGGACATTGACAATTCTTAAAAATCGACAAGTGACACAACACCCCCCCCGTCTGGGGCCCTCTGGCAGCCTGGCACAGGCACAGTTGCAGTCCAGTCTCTCACTGATCCGTGATCGTAATGGTATTCATAGTATTAAGTTAAAGATTGAAACTACGGCCTTCTGGCACATGGCATGATCATGGGCGAAGTAAACCGAGTATCCAGGGTGGATCCAGGATATTTTGAGAAGGGGCGGGGGGGGGGGGGCATAATTATGTGTAGGCCTATTGAATAGTAATTGGGGGTGTTTAACTTTAAGGATTTTACAAAAATAGCTAAAATTGTACAGAAAAATAGGGGCACTGATACAGCCTACACTATAATACAGATCACTCACACTTGTAAAAAAAATGTCTCAGGTGTAGACTGTGTGACCCCCCCCCCCCTCCCATGGCATCAGACTAAAAAAAATCTCTTTCAGTCGTTTTACCCCCCCCCCCCTTCCAAAAGAAAAAATCGATACCCCAAGGCATGAATCTAAATGCCCTAGGAAGGGAATGCCTGCCATGCCTCTACATGGGTAAAAATCTACACGGGCGACACGGCCCCTTTAAAAATCGACACACTACAGGCGACACGGCCCCTTTAAAACCAACGGACATTGATACATGGAGTAGAATGTATAGTAATGATATGGGATAAAAATCGACACATTGACACAGCCCTTTTGCTAAAAATCGACACAGCAACATGGTAAAAAATATGGGTACCAATGTAGAGGCACAGGGGTGCAAAATTCACCCTCCCTGTCCATATTGTTAAAAATGATCACTCACTCAAGTTATGGAAAAATCAGGACCTGGGTAATAACACTATTAGTATTACTCATTAGTATTAGGCTATTGTACACCGTAGGCTACTGTTAATATTAACTGGCATTCAATATGTATTACGATAGACATGACTATTATACAAATGTAGTACATAGACTTAGGCCAAAAAAAAAAGAAGGTTTGTTTCAGGTCACCCGACTGACCCTATCAAAACAGGGCCGATCCTACGTTTTTTTATGCAATTTTGAAGAAATCTTCATATTTTTACCCATTTTTGGTCAATTTTAGGGTCTTCGGAGAGGCTGGGTAGTACTTTCATGTAAAAAAAGGCCTTAGTGTGTCCACGTTACTCCCCTCAGACTGAGTGTATGTCGTTGTTTCAGCAAGTACACCAACCTACAAAAGGTGGACCTGTCCAAGAACAAGCTGAAGGACGCCGACCAACTCAGTGAGTGGAGACCTGTCTTCTTTATATAAACTAGTGTTTACTATTAAACACTCGAAGGACACATGTCGCTAAAAGATGACATCTGTTGTCATGACGCACCAATACAGCCCGGCGAGTAACCCGCCAGTGCTGCATTGGTGCATCATGCCGACCCTTCGGGTGTGTCTGAACCCTGTAGGGGCCGAGCTAAGGGCTGATACACTCTCTAGGGGTCGGCATGATGCACTGATGGTACTCTTGAGGCAAAGGGTTAAAAGGTTAAATATACAGAATTAAAACTACCTTAAAACCTCCCGTTTAAGCCGCGGCTAGTACACGAGTCAGATCGGCGGTGCAGCTTATAGGATCGGCCCAGGGTCAGGGTGCGGCTTATACGCGAGTTTTTGCTACTATGGCACAGTACTAAAAGTCACCATAATCAGATCCCTGGTGCGGCTTATAGGATCGCCCGAAAGTCGGGGTGCGGCTTATACGCGAGTTAGGCTTATACGCGAGGTTTTACGGTAAGCATTTAAAGGCTCATAGCCTAGGAGACTACAGTCGACCCTCACTTCCTCAAATTCGAAAAATGCAATGAAAAATGTCTGGGGAAGCAAATTATTCGAGGAATTCGAGGAAATCCATGCTAAAAGTGTTGTGTTTCTTCCCACCCCCAGAGCGGTTTAACGCGCTGAGATGGCTGAATCTGTCCAATAACTGCTTCACCGCGGTCACCTTCACAAAGAAGATGAAAAGTCTCGTCGGTAAGTTCCCAAACCTAAAGCAGAGATGCCACTTTTCCTACTTTTGCAGGAATTCCTACTCTTTGGCTAGAATTTCTGTATTGAGTTACATAATTTCCTACAAGAAATTGACCGAAAGCTCAAAATTTCCTACATTTTGTTGACGAGATATCTCTGCGAAAGTCACATTATAAATCATCCGTGCAGGGCGGGATTTCTATCTTTTGGCTCATCTCATAGATTCGATCATCCTGGATACGATCATCCGAGGTAGGCCTTCGGCCTACCTTCTTACTGAAACTTGAGTAAGTCTCACCTGCAGTCAGTGGGACGTTAAACTACATAAACAAACAAAAATCGTGAAATATAACATAATAAGAGTTGTTGGGTAAATGAAATTTCCTATAATAATGTAAGCTAGATAACAACTACTGTACATGCTAATAAACTGTGCCTCTACATAGCAACACGTCCCTTTTGAAAATCGACACAGCCTTTTAAAAATGGACGGACATGGACAAATTGTGTAGAATGTATGGATAAAATACAGACTGTGTCAGACTTGTGT